>QEPC01001643.1:3500748-3544620 GCA_003113815.1 Sphenodon punctatus | reverse complement strand
AGCCCCCCAGGCCCCCTTTTCACCAGTATTGCCCAGCAAAATAACTAAAAATAACTAACTCATCAATGGGGATGTGTCTGATGCAGGTTCAGCAGCAGCATGGAATAACAAAGCCACAAACAAGCCAGGACAGCCAGCACTCTCTCTCCACTAGGGATGGGCAAATGCGGTTCAGAAGTTCAGAGTTCGGACTGAACTCAACCAGTTCGGTCGACTGAACCGAACGTCCGAACCGAACTCGATTTTCGAACCGAACTGAATTTCCGAACTCGGTTCTGTTTGCCCATCCCTATAAGATAATATTCCATTTAGTTCAATGGGGTTTGAATTTCTGAACTCTGTTTGGAAGTTCAGAGTTCAGACCAAACTCGAATAGTTCGGTCGACCAAACCAAATTTCCAAACCGAATTCAATTTTCAAACCGAACTGAACCGAATTTCCGAACTCGGTTCTGTTCACCCATCCCTACTCTCCACCAAAATGGTTCAGATCACCAGCACTCCAAAAGAGGAGCGCTCTCTTTTAACCCCTACAGGCAGGCAGCCTGAGCCCTCAACAGCAGCAGCTGTCCACAGGCACACACTGCCTGGGCGTTTGAGTCTCCAGTCCAGACAGAGTCTTTCAAAGCAGCCCATAGGGCTCTGTGAAATACTGCTCCCACTGGTGGGAAAAGCAAAGTGCTTTTCTCCAGTCAGGCAGCATGGGCTCTAAGACCAGCTGCCAAAATCGCTTTTGTAAAGTTTTGTCCCTTAAAGGAATCGTTAGAGCAGGCTCAGCAGGAGGCACTGGCCCCCACCCCCTCAGCTCCTGCCTGCACATGTGTCCAGGGAGGCAAAACAACAACACTGAGGACTCAGCTGATTGCTGAATTGGAGGACTCGGAGCAAGTCTGGAGATGGTTGCTGGCTCCCCCCTCCCCCCCGGTGTCCTTGGGACTCAGGTGAGGTTGTTTTGTTTTTTCTTTTTTCTTTGTAAAAGCATGAAGAGTGTGCTGAGGGGGGTCATATCAAGAAGGGCAATGCCCCTGGTTCCCTGCAATGTGCACCACCCCTGCATAACTGGGACTTTGGGGGTAGTATCCCAGAAATCAGGAGACATGGTTTAACACACCCAGGCTGGCCAATTATCACTACAATCACATCCCGCAGCACTGTGACAGAGGACATAACAGAATCTCTATTGGCTCTTTCCTAAACAGATGCTTCCAACTTCCCAGTAAAAAGTTGGGGAGAGAAGTTGGAATGGTCACAGCCCATAATGAGGATATTTGGTTGACATTTCTGCTGGCCAACTGGCATCACAAACAGATCTTATACCACAGTGACACGTAAGAGAATCCCTAACATAGGCTCATTCTATGCATATGCTGTGCAGGTTTATAAAATTGGAACCCTTTATCACATCTTTCTGATATTTGGCAGAGATTATCCTGACAATATTAGATACAGCCCTGCCAAATTACATGTACACTGGATACACTTAAAAGATGTTACAGTCATAAATACATTTATAAGTTAATTGCTTATAGTACCAGAACCATTTACTCAAACCTTCTGAAAGTTGGCATAGATAGTAAACATGGGGAGTGGTATAAGGCTGCAGTGTTTCATCCACATTAGATAGGAGACAAAGAAGTTACCACCATGAATGTATATGAAGATTTTTGCACAACAACACAAATCAACTGCTTATAAAATTGGATTCCTTTATCCAATCTTTCTGAAATTTGGGACACTTAATGCTTTCCATTGGAGGTACAGTTATTCCATGTTTCATACAAATACAATGAAAATCAAAAAAGTACACCCAAAAATGTGTTTCCAATTGAAACCAATGGAAAGCAAAAAGAAAAGCAAAAACGAAAACAAAATTTTGATATTTATGAAAAAAAAAAAGAAAAGATTTAAATAACAAAAAACCCAACCAAAAAAAACAACAACCTGACATGGGTCCCTGGTGCACACCTGCACTCATGAATACCCAACTAATAGAACAGGTCACGCCATACAAGTACTTAGGGGTTACTTTTTCACAATCTACCTCCTGGCATGCACACTCGAAGACCGTGAAAACCCAGGTTAATTGTATATTCAAACGGTTAATACATTTTTATTTATCCACGGGGGTGGGGGGGAGCAGAGAGGAGAATGGTGCTGCCCGCTTTAAAAGTCTATGGAGACAAGGTTCCTCCACAATTATTGTATGGGGTTTCAATATGGGGTCATCCCTTATTAATGAACTGGAAATAGTACAAAATAGGTTTTAAAGAACCATTATATAAACTCTGAAGAGTACCCCTGTTCCATTGATGAGAGCCAAAATTGGCATTCCTTCAATGGCTTCGCTAGCCAAATTGGTCCTATTAAAATACTGGCTACACTTGTTTTATGGCGAGGCCAGTGGTCTTCCATACAAGGCCTTCTCCTTTGGTTTTGGAGGGACCTTGGGAAATTGCTATTGTATATACTAGCTTGTTTAGGCTTTTCGACTGAGTACTTACTATCTATGACATACCCTAAAGCTTTAAGTTTAATTATATCATGAATTCTGGATCAAGAGAGCTAATTTTTGAGGGAAGCCATTATTACTCAAAAGGTTGCTGAGACTTATAAATCTCTTGTGATTCAACCAAATGGTGCTTCCTATTTATTCTCCATATTAAATTGGTCTAAAAGAGTGGCTTTCACACTAGTTAGATTTAATTCGCTCCCATTGGCTGTTCTGGAGAGTAGATTTGCTACAATTCCTCATGTATTGAGAGTTTGTAAATTCTGTAAGTCCTGGACCATAGAATCAATAGCACATGTCATTTTTAACAGCAGTTTATATAGTGAAATCCATGCATCAATTCTAGAACCTATACTAATGGCCCTGGAACCCTGTGCTCAGCATGAAGCTCTGGTTGCGTTACTTTGTAATCTAGACTCTACTAGATCAATGCAATTGCTAAATGCTGTGCCTAGGCAATTAAACTCAAGAAGGCTGCTGTATATGGTCCTGATTAAGGTAATGGATTGCATGTTTTTCTTTTATTCTTTTCTGTATTTGTTATAGATGTGTTTTTTTCATTTTCATTTTCTGTTGCCAAGTTGTGATCACAAAGGAGGAGGAGGAGGAGGAGGAGGAGGAGGAGGAGGAGAATCATCATCATCATCATCATCATTATCATCAAAAGTTTGAGGACTTTCGTATATATGAAGGCATTAATAGATGGAACCAATTTCACTGCTCGTAACAGAATGCTGAATGCTGCCCCAAGAAGTCTAATTGTTAACAATAAATAAAGTCACCAGGAATATAGATTTTTGTTTACACAGTTAACAAAATAATAAAACAAATTCGACAGCAAAATATTTTCTTGTTTAATTTTTATTGGTGGGCTTCTGAATTATCTATTTAGGTTGTAATGCATCAAAGGGTAATTTCAGGCGTTACGAGATCACAGTCAACCACAGTGAACCACACTCAATCGCTCAGTGCGGCCAATGAGCCCTGAATGTCTGTTCGGCGGCAGCCAGATATTCACCACAGTCAATCACTGGTAGGGGCCAAGGCCAACCACAGTTCAGGAGCTCGAGATGGGAGCAGGTCCAGAACCGTGGTCAACTGAACCCATATCCTGAAGATCCGCTGCTCCACCAGCCGGCCCAGCCCCGAGAGGGACCAGTGTTGGTGGCCCAGAGAATGCAGGAGCACAGTGCATGTGTGGGAGGACCTGGCGGAGGATATAATGAGGACCAGCATGGAGCAAGGGGAGGCAATGATCGTCTCCATTGACAGGATGGAGGCGGCCACCGGCAGGGCCATGGAGCAGATGGAGGGATGGGACAGGCACCTCCTAGCTGAGATGCAAAAGGAGAGGCAGCTGCAGAGACGGAACCACACACACCAGATGGAGGCGATACAGCGGTTGACAGACACCATCGACCACCAGGCCGCTGAGCACTCCCGGAAGCTGGACCAGTCCCTTGAAATTGGCACCTCGCTGCTGCTACATGCGGGCATGATGAGTGCCTACATCATGGCAGCAGCACTCCTGGGCGCCATACCAGCTGCAGCCCCACACCCACCTGCCATCCCATTGCCAGTGCCCATCCCTCAGCAGCAGCAGCAGCCCCGACCACAGGGCCCACGCATCTGCCTCCCCATCCCGCTGGGGCTGAGACAGAAACAGTCACCCCGCCAGGTGCAGCAGCAGCAGGCAGTCTTAGGCCCAGCCCAGCCCCCAGCAGCGGCCACAGGGGAGAGCCAGGAGGCCGTGCAGAGCCAGGAAGTGACAGAGGGGGACACCAGTGTGGGTGAGGGTGGCTCGCAGACCATGGAGCAGCCCGCAAGGTGATGGAGTGGTCACACCAGAAAGCAGAAGGGGCTGGGGGGCAGGGATAAGGGGAGGGGGGATTAGGGCACGGGGATCACTGTAAATACAATAAAGACACCTTTATACACTGTAACCATCATGTACATCGTTCATTGATACACACGCCAGGGACCCCGAGCTCAGTGGCTGCGACTCGAGAACTCCTGGGCACGCGCATGGCAGGGGTCCCACCCTACGGACCTTGGTAGTCTCAGGCCTGGGGCAACTGTGTTATGTGCCGTAAGTGCTTCTCAGATCCGCTTAGCATAACGGTACTCCCTGGGGTTCGCTACGTTCACGTATAGCAGAACGGGCCCAGCTGGCTGCTGTCGCCTTGGATACCAAAGGGCCACTCCATCGGTCTCATAGATGTTGTGCAACATGCAGCAGGCACCAATTACCAGGGTGGAGGTCTCCCCGTCCAGGCACCTGGCCAGGCACCTCCATTTCTGCTTGAGGGCACCAAAGGCCCCCTCGACCACAGTCCTCACGGTGCACAGTCGGGTGTTGTACAGGGCCTCCATCTGGTTCTGGGCCACCGGATGCGCCTTCATGAGCCAGTGAAGCAGCGGATAGGCCAGGTCCCTGATGATGCAGGGGGGCATCAACACCCCCTCAATCTGGGTCATCCGCATGTTGGCAAGGTCCCCCCTGTACATTCGTGCAAAGAGGGGGGAGATGGCGAGGATCCAGGCATCATGGCTATAGCCGGAGTGGCTGGTGAAGATGTCAGTGAATCAGCCCCAGTGATTGACAATGGCCTGGAGCTGCAACGAGTGATAACCATGCCTGTTGATGTACTCGGACGCATCATCATGGGGGTAGTGGAGGATTTCCACATGGGTTCCATCGATTGCGCCCAGGCAGTTGGGGAACCCGGTAGCCTCAAGCCAGCCATCACAGTCCCCTGATCCACGTGCTGGATCACGCGGTCGAGGAGGACCGCCTCCACAGCCTCACAGAAGTCATGGATGATGCTGGTGACAGTTGTGAGGCCCACTTCGAAGTGTTGAGCCATGGAACGGCAGGAATCTGGGGTGGCCAGGGCCCAGACAGCTATGCCCACCCGTTGGGTGACTGGGATAGGGGAGCGCATGGGTGTGTGCAGCCACTCCAGCCAGGGCCACAGAAGCTCTGCCAGTCACAGGAGGGTACGCCGGTCCATCCAGAGGTGTACCCTCCAAGCAGCATCATCCCATCATATCAGGGCCTCCTCCCACCATTGCTGGGCCCAGTCCAGAGGCGCCTGTCGATGGGCATGGCGAGCATGACAGCACTGAATAGGGCCACCCTCCTCCAGTAGTGGCATGCAGCTGCTTGTCTGAGGGCAGCTGGATGGGTGCGTACAATCAGCAGGGACCTGCAGTACATCTTAGAGAGCTGGCATGCCATGCACATGACCTTGATGCAGCGGCACCAGTGGTGGGTGAACAGGCTGGTTGCAGCGAACAGGGCCAGGCATTGACACACCCCAGTGTACATCTCGAGCAGCTCCATGGTGACCCGCTGGAGCTCGGTGTGCTGGCGGTACCACTCAGTTATGATCTCCAGTAGGAGCCAGCAGGCACCCCGCTGGTTCACATCCATGTCAGGTACCTGCGTGGGCCTTAGCTGGTAGGTGCCCCAGGAGTGCCGGGCGGTGTCTGGCACACTGCACAGAGGCATGCTCATGCTGTTGTGCTGCAGGTTGTGGCTCGCTATAAGCAGGGCCCCGATTCTTCCGCGGAATTTTTTTTAAAATTCCGCGGGAGTCAGGGGCCAATTCTGCGCCTCGGCACGATTTACCATGCGGGGGGGGCTTGGTTTGCCTCCTCCTCCCCCCGCACTGCTCAAACCTCAGGGCTTCCCCTCCCCAGCTGCCGGGGCTTGCCCTCCCCAGCTGCTGGGGCGTGCTTGACTCCCCCCCCCAAAAAAAACCCCAAAAAGAATTGTCTTACCAGGGACGGCAGCAGCAGCTGCTCCGTCCAGCGCGCTCTTTTCCTGCTCGTACTTCCTGGCCCCTCCCGACGGGGCCTCTCAGGGCGACGCAGCCAGATGACATCATCCGGCTGCGTCGTCCTGAGAGGCCCCGTCGGGAGGGGCCAGGAAGTACGAGCAGGAAAAGAGCGCGCTGGACGGAGCAGCTGCTGCTGCCATCCCTGGTAAGCAAATTAATTATCTAAAGGGCCCTGGCAACTGGGGAGGCTGGGGAGGGGAAGCCCCGAGGGTTTTTTCATTCCCCTCACCTCATGGAATCTCCTGCCCCGCGTCCCCGCAGCGCAGGCTGGAAATTCTGCGCTGGGGTAAGCAGGGCAGGAGATTCCACGGGGGGAGGGGAATTCCGCGGGAAATCTGCGATTCGCAGACCCGCGTTTCCCTCGGGGCCCTGGCTATAAGGGGCCTGGGGCCAGCACACGTCCACATGCCACCGGCTGTCTGTTGGGCCCTGTACCCAGGTGCTGCGCCAATTGGTTGTGGGCTATGCGTTACCAGGTCTCCTGGTGGTACAGGGCTGCTCACCCGTACCGGGGGGCTCCGCCTGTAGGTCCTGTGCCTCCTGGTGCCAGTCGCTACCGCCTAGTGGGGTGTTGGGTGCTTGGGTGCATGGGAGGGGGAGGGCTGTGTCCCCGGCATGTAAGTTGCATAATGGGGTCATGGAGGGTAATTGAACATTGTGTGTGTATCACTGCTCTCTGTGTGTAGGCCGTCTCTGGCCTTGGATTCCTGCAGCTGTGCTGTGTCTGCTCCCCACGCATCACTTCCCTGCCGTCCCATTGTGCTGCCCTTACCCTTATCGCATGGTCTTGGTCTTGGAGCTCCCCTGGTTGCCTCCCCTGCCTACCATGGTTTGAGGGGCCCCACTGTCCTTGATTCACAGACCCTCTGCCAGCTGCACCATGGTTGATGCTGCTGCATCAGAGTTCCCACTCAGCAGTTCCGCAGCCAGTCCGCGTTGCTGGACCTACAGGGAGACCATGGCTCTAGCTGACCTGTGGCATTTCCCTGGTGTTCAACTGTTCCTTGCCTCCCTGTATAGCCTCCTGGATGCCTATCGGTGTCTGAGCTCGGGCCTCCACCACTTTGGATATGTGGCTTGTGAGTGCTGACTCCATGCAGTGGAGCTGGGCCTCAGTCCCTTTCCGGATGGGTGCATTCCGGAGCTGAGGTGATCGCTGGTGTTGTGGTCTGCTCCTGAGACGGTGACCACTCTCTCTCTCTGTGCCTTGTCCAGCTTCCAGACCTGTCTGGCGGAGGGCAGCCCTGCCCTGACTGTGTCCTACTTCTGCTGCATCCTAGGGGCCCGTGGCTACCAGTGTTCTGGTGGGGCGTCGTACTACCGCCTGTTGGAGCTCAGACAGCTTTTGTGGCCCCCTGCTGCTGACTATGCCTTGCCTGAACACACCAGACCCAAGCTGCTAGCGCTGTCTGAAGTGTGGTCCCGTGCTGATGTTCAAGTTGGGCTCACTGGTCCCGATCCTTTTGAGGCCTACTATCTTGTTGCCCAGCAAATGGCATGGATGGGCTATCACTGGGGCATGTTGCAGTGGCCCCACTATGTTCATCTGTTGGGCCACCCCGTCCCACCCCCCTTCGTGACCCCGTGCAGTCGGCTGTAGTTCCCCCCTGGGTCATCTGAGTGCCGACTATCGCCTCCGTAGGGTGCTCCCTGCACCTCACGTTATGTGACCTGCTACAGTGTTACCATTGTGGACCCGCTGCTGTCTTGTCTCCATCTGCTCTCCCCGTTCCGCTTGACTGTGCTGGGTTGCCTGCACCATGGGGCCATCTGTGTGGCACCGCTATACCATCTGTATCCTTGGGGTTTGTTTCCATGACCCACCCCCCGGTCAGCTGTTAGCTGCTATCCGACACCTGTACTGGTGATTCCCGTGGACCTTTGCACCCCTTGCTCAGCCACTCCCTGCCAGTGTCCATGCTCAGCCCCCACCCCCACCCTTGTGATGCCTCCGTGACTGTTTGTGACTGGGGTTCCCTTGCTCGCGCCACCTGGCATCCCCGTGTTGGGGGAGTGGCACCATCAGCTGTCCGCGACTTGTGGCTCGCTTCCCTTGCTGGCTGTGCAGTACCATCTGGGACCGGTTGTCTTGCTGTTGGGACCTGCCTCCACCCTCCCCACTGTCTTCCTCGGATTGGTGGCTCATCACCTGTGACCCTGCTCTGTCACCATGTGGACCCCTCTCTGTACAGCGGACTGTATTGCTGTTGGGTGCCTTGTGGTCCTTGTGCTGTCCCTGGGGTTTTGGCTTCCATGTTCCCCTCTGTTCCGGCCCCCTCCTGTTTTGTTGCCCATTGTTGGCCTCAGCCCCCCCCAGTGTCCTTGCCTCTGACTCTTGGGCTGCCCGGTGTGGTGTTCCCCATCCCCCCTTGTGTGCCCCTGTGTGTCTCCCCCTTGCTCCCTTTCCCATTTGGCTGTGCGTGTGCTTGCCAGCGTGTGTGTGGTTTGTGTTCAGCTCTGTCCGTGGCTTCCTTCTCCCTGTTGTGTGTGCGCGGCTCGGCTGCTCACCTCCCTCCTCCCCCTCCCTTCCCATTTCCCTCGCATGGGTGGTGCCTTGTGGCGCTTTTGGCTTCCTTTGCCCTTGGTCGGCTATATCTGTGCTGCCCTGGTGGCTTCTGGGGGTTCTTGACATGGATCAGTGTCACGTCTGTTGCGGTATCCTGGATCGTGGCCTGGCTGTCTGTTTCCTTGCCATGGTCCCACTCTCGTCATGTCTGTTTGGGACCTGCTGGAACCACGGGTCGGGGTTGGGCGGCTAGCTACGGTTGGGAATCTACTGTGGCAACCCAGGAGCGCGTAACGTCTGAAATTACCCCAAGAAACTGAATATGAATTTATTGGCTATTTGGACAGATTTAGAATGAGATTCCTAATATTTTGACCATTTTTCCAGAGAGATATTTCTGTATCAACAGTTTATAATTTCCTGACCTACTGCAAAGTTACATTTCAAAGTAATGATGCCCTCCTGCTGTTCTCAGCTCACCCAAAGCAAGCACATGGTAATCAATGCTGTACATGTAATTGCGTGGGGAAAAACTGCACATCTTTACCAACACCCTTAATGATTATACTTAATTTTTAGTATCCCTTTCATTATCCATTCATTTGGTATTCACTGTACTAACACTGATGATAATGATATCGATTAGGTATTGTAATCGATGTCATATATCCTTCCATAAGAATTCCATCACAATTCTACACTGTAACATGCATTATGTTGGCTCATTTCTGAAATAATGTGGATTTTTAAAAAATGCGGATAATTTCCACATTATATTTTAGCATTAATTAATGCCCACTTATTATTAAATAAGTGGTAGCCCTTTCAGATTTAGGGAAAGTCAAACACTGCCTTAAAGTCTAGATTTTCTTGGGGTAATCCAAAGGGATTTAGGCAATGCCACATTTCTGCTACTGCTACAGGAAGCTACATTGCCATCACACATTAAAACAAAGCTTAACTATTTATTAAAACTGGGAGGGTTCCCCCCCCCTTTTTTTTTCTAGATCCAAACAGTTTGGATTTAGATATTGATAACTCATTATGAGTTAATGAAAAGATACGTTAAGGCCTAATATCAAAAGCATAGGAGCCTAAAGTTTAGATTATTGAAGTGCTGGACATCTTCCATTTCCAACACGTCAAAGAAAGTTGTAGGCCTTTGATATCTCTAAGATATTTTGCAGCCCAATCTTTGAGCTGCTTTCCTGGTGTTAGACTCATGAACGTAAATGGATCTAGCTTTGGTGGTGCAACAAGTATCACACTGTTATTTAGGTACCTAAATATGAAATTAGGCATTTGATTTTTCAGACATTTGAAAATTTTGACCTTAAATTTTTTAAAGTAACACAGAACTTTTAGGCCTTTTTTTGTTTTTTTGTTTGTGGGGAAGTGTGTGTGCGCGCATCTACATGTGTGTGTCATGTGTGCGACTGTGTTCATGTGTGTATAAGTGTGAGAGAGAAAAGTGCAATATCCATATTGAGCCTTTGAGAAGCCGCCAGGAGCCTTTAGGGAAAAGAAAAGAAAGAAAGAAAGAAAGAAAGAAAGAAAGAAAGTATTTTGGATATCTGCCTGAAGAAGTACTGCTATGGCATTTACTATGATCCAGAATGATAGCTACCATAGTAGTCACATTGAATGTAAGCAGATGGACAGAAGCTCTGCTTTTGCCCAGGGCTCCAGAAGATCCTGGAGCACGCTGCACAGAGCAAGCTGGTCAAAGCCTGCTGCCTCACAGACTGCCAGCCACAGAGGAGGAGCTGGAGAAGACAGAGGAACCAAAGAAGGTACATGACGGGAGCAGCACCTTCACCCTCTACAGGTGGCAGGTAGAGAGTGCAGGCGACAGTGGGCATCAGTAAGCAGCCAGTTCAATGGGGGGTGGGGGAGACCGGTACAGGGCTGCAGCGATGGAGCAGCCACAAAGCACTATCCAAGGTCATGACAGTGTACATAGGTGCCCATGAGAGCAGAGCCTGGACTGGAGCAGCATCACCTAACATCCCACCTCCCCATCTCCCCCTGCAGATCTGCCAGCATCCAGGAACACCCAGGGGAACTGCGAGTGGTGGGAACGGGACAGGCAGTGAAGGGAGGAGATCGCCAGGGAGCTGCTGGAGGAAACCATGCGCCAGGCGGATGAAACCAGGATGCCATCCAGAGCATGGCTGAGCAGCACAGGAGGGCACTGGATCAGAATGAGCAAGAACTCAGGGCCCTCACTGCTGAGTCCTGGTATGACCACCAGTGGGAGGACAGGTACAGGGATTGCCTCTGGGACGAGCTGCAGGGTGCCCATACTGAGCTGTGTGGGGCAAAAGCAGAGACAAGGGACCATGGAACTGTCCCTCGATCTCCAGTCTTCCCTCACCCTACATTCGTTGTACAATCCGTACAATCCCTCACCCAGCATGTAACACCCAGCCGTCCTGCTCACCAAGATGCTGGCTCCATATGCTTGTATTTCCTGGCTCTGGGTGGGAGGCATGATGACACATAGGGAAGCACATAGACTCACAGCTAACGGTCAACATACATTTATTTACAGAGAGTTTTATTTACATTTATATGCATAAGGTTCTCGGCTGCACTGGTCATGAGATCAAGGCTGATTGTGCCCAGCTCCATGTTGTGCCATGTGGCAGCACAGGGTGTCCCTTATCCTGTTGGCCATGCTCTGCTCAGCCCTGGCCCCCTACTCTTTGGAGGCCTACTATGAAGGGAAAGTGTAGCTCCCTGCTTCCACCTGTTAGGCACTGATGTGGGTGGACCTCAGGATCAGTGAGACAGGAGCAGAGTCCAGGGACAAGTATGGTCAGATCAGTCTTAGGCAAAAATGGGCTCAAGCATGACAGGACCAGAATCAGGTCAGAGCAGGGCACAGGAACGTGAGGCACTGGAACAGAACTTGGCACTGGACAGAATCAAGCCTAGGAAGGAGCACTGGTCCACTCTCTTCCTGCTGGATGCACCAGTATTTAGCAGGTCATGGAAGTGTGACTCATCTCCCATTGACTGCTCCAATCTACCAGTAGTCAAGGGTTTAAGCCACATCTAGTAGGCATTTTGGCTCTATCCTCTAAGAATTTATCCAATTTCTGTTTGAAGCTAGATATGCTGCTAGTTTTCCCAGTCTCCTCTGGCAACGAGTTCCACAACTGTATTGTCTACTATGTGAAAAAGTACTTCCTTTTCTTTGTTTAAAATCTGCTGCCATTTAATGACAGAGAGTGTCCCCTTGTTCTCTTATTGTGGGAAAGGACAAACAACAGTTCCCTATTTACTTTCTCCATGTCACTCATGATTTTATAAACTGCTATCATATCCCTCCCTTAAATCACCTCTTCTCCAAGCTACACAGCCCAAACCTGTTGAACCTCATATGGAATTTGATCCAACCCTTATAGCGTCCTTGTTGCCCTTCTCTGAACCTTTTTCAGTTTATTATATCTTTCTTGAGATGGGATAACTAGAACTGCATGCAATATTCAAGGTGGGGTTGCACACCTTCCTTCCTTCCTTCGTAACATAGGGGCCAGTCACATGATCTCCAATTTCCATTTTGTTTTAACCTACTTATAGTATCTTCAGGGCCCTTCCATTCACTATTATTTATATCATCTATCTATATCATCTGCCTTTGGGTCTACTGTCCTCTATCAGACCAAAGAGCACAGAACTTAGGAAACAATTGTCATTCATCTGGTAGATACAACCAGATCAGTTATCTCATCATCTTCTGCCCCATCCTTTTTTCATAGTCTCACTTCTACCATGGTCCTCCTGCCAGTAACTGTTTACAACATGTCCTTACAAAAGTCAGCACTCTTTCTCTTGGCCATGTTAAAGGTAAAGGTCTCCACTAAAGTAGGACTGAAAACACACACCTCTTCAGTAGCCTAGCTTTTGAGTCTAGAAAGATTCCCTTGTCGGCCTATGTAGTTTTTGAATTGCCCAAAGCTGCATAGGCCAACTGTATCCGGCCGCATTTCAGTCTCATTTAGGGTTGCCACCTTTTGCCATTTGACCCTGGGACTCCCATAGGCCAAAATGGGAGTCTTAAGAGTCAAATTGCAAAAGCTGGCAATCCTAATCTCACTAGAGCAATCACTGATGAGGGTTTCAAGGTAGAAAAAGCTGTTCTCTTGTTTTTTCTTGAAAAAATGCCATCTTCGTCTTGTCTGCATTTATATCTACCCCAAATAGTTCAAAGATCTTAGAAAGGGTTGATAAATAAAAAGTGAGTAAAAAACGACTCTATGTAGCCCAGTCAAACCCATCAGCTCCTAATTAAGTAACTGTGAAATCATTTCAAACTCAATTACAGAAACCCAAGCTTCTGGAGTGGGTGTAGCTACTGTGGCCCTTTAAATCCCAACCACACCCAGCTATCAAATTATACCAAGCTACACAGGTGCATAAAAGTTAGTGCTATCAAAAAAATAGATAGTTCCATGAGCAAAAGAAATTAAAACCCCCCAGAAAAAACTGAAATTATCACCGCCTATGGGCCCAGGAAAAATTCAAAAGCACATCATATGGGAAATCCCAGATCATTTGTTAAAATCAGAAGAGTACATCCATTCCAAACAGGATCATAAGAACATAAGTAATGCTGCACTGGGTCATACAAATGGCCCATCCAGCTCAGCATTCTGATCCAGCAGTGGCCAGCCTTGGTTGCTTCACAGAAATATAAAACGGGTCATAATGCAGTGATCCTTTCCCTGCTATTTACTCTAAGCTCTCAACAGTGAAAGTTATGGATAAAGCCATTAAAGCCAATGAAAATTTTGCCATCAACTCCAATAGGTGAAAGATTGTGTCTAAGTCTTTATTTTAAACATTTTCCTGCCTGTGTAATTGTTCCCATTTTGTCTCTTTCAAACTCTGTTTATTGATCCTATATTGATACAACATTTGAGTAGGCTAGTAATATCTGTCTTTGAAAAAGACAGTGATAGATTGCACATAACACATGATCAAAGATTTCAAGAAGCAAGGAAGTATAAACCACTTTTTCCCTGGAAAGGACTTGCAACCCCAGTAGGCTAAACAAAATTAAATCAAATATTTACATAATAAGCTACAGCTGAACAAACATTACTATATTTATTTGATTAAGTTTAAATACAGATATTCTCTGAACCTGTATATTAATGAGGGTTCAACAAGTAACTAGGGATGGGAGTTTGGCTCAAAATCCAGATTCGGTTCTGAACCAAACTGAGTTTTGTTCAGATTTAGGTTCAGATTGTTCGGATCCAGATTCAGATCAGAAAAATGCATACCTAAAAATCCATCAGTACCTAGCTCTGCTTCCCCCGGACCTCTCCTTGACTCCCCATGGCTCCTGCCCACCTGGCCCTTTGCCTGCCCCAGCCTACCCCACCCTCGAGGGTAGGTTGCGGTGGGTGATGGGTCAGGTGGGCAGTGGCCCAATGGAGGAAGGCAGGGGTCCCGGGGGAGTCAGAGCTGGGGGCAGAGAGGCCAGGCAGGAGTCTGGGGATCAAACAGAGGTGGGAAGAAGGAAGAAGGGGGTAGACCTTTGCTCTGCTTATTTTTTTCTGTACTGTAGGGCTCCAGACCAGCATCCTGCTGGGCCTTCTCCAGCCACGTCAGGAAGAAAATACAATAAAAATGAATGTGCATGCGTAAAATGGCCTCCATGGCAATTAATCACACCCATTTCCAACACTACAGAAAAGTAAGTAAAGCAGAGCATACTCTCCTTCTTCCCATGCCTTCCTAGCCCCCTGCCTTGACCCCCCCCCCCCAGCCAGTAAAGCTCCCAAGATTTTAAACTTTCTCCTGCCTGTCTACTGTTTCCATTTTGACTCTTTCTGTGTTTATTGATATCGATACAACGTAAGTACGCAACACCAGCATCACTCCTGGGTCATATCCCAGCCCCCACTCCCTTCGTTCGTTTCATCGATATGAACCATCCAAATTCGGACAATTCATATTGATCCAAGTCCAGACTTCACACTCCATCAGTAAAAACGTATCAACCAATTTATTCACATTGTCTGCCCACTCTGCTAACTTTAAAATACACAGAACTGAGTAGAAGTTCTAAATCAAATTCTTATGTCTATTCATTATCAAAAAGGATCTTGCTCATATGATCTTGGATGAATCAAGAGAAAGATAAGTGATAATTGCTGCTGTGGACTTCTGTTGGGTGGAAGATGCAAAGCTGGTGGAAGAATTGTGGAAAGGACTGTCCACATTCACTAATCTCTGCTGACATGCTGTGCAATTGAATGCAATGCAGAAATGTGAATGCAATTGTATGAGTCCTGCCTCATTAGCTGTGCAATAGTGTGCTTTTGGATGAGATACAGCTCTGTAGGGCACCATGTGTGAGGCATTCTGATATTCAGTTTGTATTATTTGAGAAATAGCATGTGATCACATAATTAAAGATGGCCATACAGTATGCAGACAATGGACTGACCAGTTGTGGAGAATTAAGAATTGTTCAGACACGGCATGGAAATAACCCTGGAGTAATTTACCCTGCAGTATTTCACACACGCTGGGGTGGCAATCCAGGGGATAATTGGCTGATTTCCCTTAAAAATACCAAGATTGCTATGCTGGGGTACATTGCAGATGAAAAGGCATTTTACCCAGGGCAGCATTTTCTGCAATCATGACTGACTGCATAAGGTATTGAAGGTGGCCCTGGGAAACCAGGGTTCAAATTCCATCTTAGCCATGAACTCTGGGTGCACTTGGACAACTTACAGTATATCAGCCTCAGTTCCCTATCTGTAAAATGGAAATAAGTGAACAACCCTCACAGGGTTGTTGTAAGGCTGGACTAGATAAGAATTGTAAAGTACTTTGGACACCAAAAGCACAAATTAAATTATTGACAACAAACAAGCAGCAGCAGCAAACTCTCTTATTCAACAAGGAGCTTACTCTAGATAAAAGTTTCAAGGAACTGTAGAAGCCTGACTTGGCATCATAAAATACTTTGGGGCTGTCAATAAACACTTTTACTGATGAATAATGGTTCTTCCAAATTGGAAAAATTAATTACATCCTTGTTTAAAACAGGTTTTTGTAGGTCCCAAAGCACAGTAGGTGACTGATAATTTTCAGTATCTAATCTTATAGTCATATTCATAAAAAGAAGCACACCAGTGTAGAAAGTTACTGGTTCCAAAGGGCATCTTTAGTTCCATGTATAAACTTTGCTCTTCTCCAAATAGGGAGAGAGAAGGGGGGAGGGGGAGGGGATACTGTATAATCTTTCACACAAAAGTTTCAAAAACTTCTTTAAAAAAGGAATAAGTTAATGAAAAAGTTTATTAATAAAATCCCTTCAGCTTCCATCTCTGTTCCTAAAGTGGATTACCTCTGGCAGAGTAATTAAAGGAGCTAATAGGACTAAACAAATAAAGCAAACTTTTCAGTCAGACAGGATATTCTCCAGTGCAGGAATGTGTAATGCCTCTGAGACCCTGCAGATTGAAAAGGCATGTAGATACCAAACAGAAATTCATTCAGTCATCTCATGGGATGGGGATGGTGTGCTTCGTACAGCATGAGAAATGCTATATATATTTCCAGTGAAAACAGAGAATGCTCAGGCAAGCCTATTAAAAAGGCAAAAAACCACCCGGCTTCACCCAAAATAACTGTAAATATATTCATTTGGGTAAAACAATCATCTGTGTCTATTCACGCATGCTATCTGAGCTCATTGCTGTCGCTCCTGTCGATCTGAAGTTGAGAGGTAATGGCCCCATGATTCAGGGAAACTGCTGAAGTGTGTACTCAGGCTTCAGTTTGAGAGATGGGTTCATTTATCATCATAATAAGCTATTACCATTGATAGGTCACAACTCATTGAAGAGACAGTCAGTCTAATTGGCTCAATTCCGTTAGCTTTCGATGTGCCTCAAGGAGATGAGCAGTACTTTGCAGGTAATATTCAATCACCCAACAAACTGCTTGTTTAATAATTCATCACATTTCCAATTGGGGTTCTACCACATGACTCTCACTTCAATCTGCTGAACGTCTGATTTTAGCCTTTTTGTCTCTTGAGCCTATGGAGGCAAATGGAAGGTTTTTTTTAAAAAAAAGTTAGCACAACTGTCTTCAGGAGACTTGTTGAATATTTAAAATCTCCGCCAATGTTTCCTTTCTAAAGAAATTTGATATCATTAAGTTGATTCTCTCTGGAAAACAAAATCTTTGCCCCCCATTTCACATTGAAGCATGGTAGTGAAAGCTAATGGGAACCTAAGGGAATGCAGCCTGGCTTGCATTCTACTAATTAATCAAGCAATACGGACCCATTCAGACATCTTTGGCAGTCAGGTAAGAGTAGCTTTGAGAAGATAAAAGCCATAGGGGACTTTATGGGCACTTAACTCTATTCAGTCATTGGGTGATATGTCAAAGAATGAGTCATTCATGCCATTGCAAACCTTTAAAAAATTAAAGATGACAATTTAAATTTCTATGATCACTTTAAGCTTCCAATTGTTCTGATATTGCTTTCTTGACAATCTGGCATAGAATTATGTTTTCCCAACATTTGGCACAGTGAATTTTTACTAGCAATGGCTTTTTTCAGCCAATCAGAAAACTTATAGGCTCTCAGGTGTCTAATATTAATTTTTATTATTATTCTGGGTGTTGTATGACTATTGCTGTTACACTATTGGAAGATTAAGATTATCACTACTTAGCAGCATGCTAAGATTTTCATAATGGACTAGTAATTGAGGATGCTTTGAGTTTGAGCTGTCCCAACTTCAGATGCTTGATTTTCATAGTGCTCTTCAGACAGTGCTGTAAAAAATAGACATTCTTAAAGGCATACACTTTGGGCACAAAATAATAATAATATAAAATTAAGCACCTAAAATCATTAACAACTCTTGAAAATCTTAACCTTAAATAGTAATTTTATAGCACCAAAAAAGTACGTGTTTTTTATTTTGGATAACATTTTTTTAGAGGCACTAAAGCCTCCCTCCTTCCTGTCCTACTTCCTAATAAAATCCCAACGTTCAAAGAGAAGCAAAAAACTATTTACTTTGATTCTAAATTGGTTATTTATTTTTTATGAATTCTTTTATTGCACCTTGATTTTTCTGATGCATTGAATGTTAATGAATTCTAGGTGTTTCAATGTTAAGGCTAAAAATGACAGAACTCTGTTTTTGATTAGAGTCCCGCGCTCCACCCCCCCACCCACCCCCCATCTCTGCCCACGCACAGAGGCACTGGGGAAACAGAGGTGCCTCTGTGCATGGAGATGGGTGGGCATCTGTGTGACGACCCACCCACGTGCTGCACACCCGCCATGGCCTCCACTCATCCCCTACATGGGGGATTATGGATTTGTAATAATTATTCATGATCAGTTTTGGGTTTGTTTTATTCAAAGGATAATTGGATTGATTTTAATATTTGCCAATTCAGATTTGTATAATTTGTATAGTTATATATTTTTGTATGTTTTATACTTTTTTATACAATATAATTTTTGTTGGTTAGTAGCTTGGTCTACTTGTTTTGGTGTGTTAGTTGCTACTTGTTATACTCCCTTGTTCTTTGCCCCTTAGTCTATTAACACAAACCTATTCCTGAAAACAAAAACTAAGTACTATATATCTGTGGCACTGGTCACACAAATCTGGCTTATGCGAGGCTACAAAATTCATTAACAGTTGTTGACAGGACAGATGTGATGTCAAGTCAAGTCAAACTTTATTAGGCGTGACAAAATGTCATAGCCAACCAACAAAACAAAACATATTGTGATGTCATAATAAATAGCTTTACAGCATCAGCTAAGCCCCATGAGGAAAAGGAGCTCACAAAAAGTCCTGGGCAGAGGCGCATGGGCCTTCAGCATCAACAGTAGCTGCAAAAACACAGGACTGCACACTTTCTTCCCTCCTGGAAGTGTCCCGCCCTCTTCCCTCCCAGAACTGCCGCCTCCCTTCTCCCAGAGGTCCCTGCGCAGTGCCATTGAGGCACGGTGGTAGAACTCCACGGGGGGGTGGGGGGTAAGGCAGGGGGGAGAGATCCCTTTCTGACCCGAGAGTTTTGCTGCAGTGCAACATCCCTATGTCGCACCATGCGCAGTCACTTGTCCAGGGCCGCACTCTGGCCCCCATATCCTCATCCCAGCCCCCCTGTCTTGGGTCCTGCCTCGCTCTCCATAAGGCCTGTCCTGCACAGCATTAGATATTTGGCCACATTATTATCTCTACTCTGGACCACTTCAGCAGCAGAAAACAGGCCTCGTCCTTTCAATTTCCTGGAAAGCAGAATTCTTAGATTTCTGCAAACCAACGCTCATTGTACTTAGCACCACATACCCACCCTTTCCCACCTCTCTGTAGAAAGAGCACTGGATGGAGAACAGTGGCAGTGCTTTATGTGCAGAGGCATTCCACACTGCTTTATGCGCATCTATCTCAAATAGATCCCCTGTGTGATGGGCAGCCATGTCAAATGGATCTGGGCTGCTGGGTGCAAAGTATACAACACTGCATCCAGGGACGTAGCTAGATGGGTGCTGCCGCAGAAGATGGAATGGGTCCCCTACTGGGGCACTCCACTCTAGCATGCATATGTGCTCTACATGTGTATGGGACCCCTAATCTCATGGGCCCTGGTGCAGCTACACCTATGATAGCTATGCCCCTGACTATAGCTGCTCTACGTTGACTGCATACCAAGCTGGCTGGCAAGTGCTAACCAACTTTAAGCTTGATAGAATGCACTGTTGGCTCAAAGTTACCTTGGTTTCATTCCCAAATCTATCTTGGCCAGACTAAAGAATCCAGGTCTATGAATAAGACATAAAACTAATGAAACTCAAAGCAAGTGTGATTCACTGCTACTGTACTCACCGTACTGAGTTTGCCTCTCTCTTCCAATCTGTAGATTTGGCTACTGGCTCAAATATTATTTAAAGAGCTTCTGAAACAACCAGTGATATAATCAAAGAGCAGACAGTGCAGAAAGCTTATCATTGTTGACTGACTGAGGCTGGTTACCAGGGAGATTTAGTTTCAGTTGAGGCAACTGAGATCATGATTCAAATTTAAAAAAATTAAAAGACCTGATTCATATCACCAATTAGTTTTATCTTTAAAAAAAATAATAATAATTCTTAAAATAAAAGTTCATTTCCATTGGGTGATATGGAAGATAAACCAGGCCAGCCCTGATATTTTGCTGCATTCAGCTTCTACCATTTAAAGCTCCAGTTCTCTGCTCAGCGTAGGCCTGGAGAACAGAGTTTCTATTATGTATTTTAGTAGACAGTGGCCATGAATGAGATGAGGCCTCTGTTGCATAAGGTGCCGTACAGCTACATGGCAAAAGCAAGTCCCTGCCCTAATTTTATCTATTTATTTACATTTAATATCCCACCCCTCTTGCCTCTGGCAACCCAGAGCGGCTTACAGCACAATAAAATACAATAAAACAAATATAAAAATACAATGCACTAAAAAAAATCAAAACATCAAAACAATACACAAAAAATCTAAAAACACAAGACAAACTAAAAACAGGAAGGAAACCATAAGGACAAAGTGATTGGCCTAAGGTTATACAGAATAGGTGTAATGTTGTATTCAGGTAGTTGCTAGTTATCAATTTAGTTTCAGTTTCTAAGTTTGTCCCCTAGAGGCTCCTGTAGCCTAGGCTGCAGGGGAGATGGGGAAAAGGAGGAGGGACAAAAGAAGGGAGGGAGAGGAGCAAGCTGGCAGAGATTCTGTATGAGGCTGGAAATAAAGATCCCTGTTATAGCTAAAGAATATCTCCAATGTCTTGGATAAAGACAGGCATGATACAAAACACATTGTTGACTGAAGATGGGATCCTCACTCCACTGAAGCTTCTATGGAGTCAGGATGATACCCTAAAGATTGCACCAGAACGAAATTGAATGCATGCCCTCTGAGTCACAACAACAGGCATTCATAGTAGAGCCCTGCACGGGATCCAAAATCAAGCCCAAGCCCTGCCCAAGCCTGGCTGCATTGGGACTGGCTCTGCCTGCATGGAGCACTATGATGCTAATCTGTGGGGGCAGTAGAGGTGTGCACCAGGAACCCATGTCATTTTTCATTTTCATTTTTCGTTTTTGTTGTTGAAATCTTTCCTTTTCCTTTTCATAAATATCAATTTTTATTTTTGCTTTCAGTTTTGATTTCCATTGGTTTCAATATAAAATACATTTTCAGCTGTATCATTTTTGTTTTTCATAATATTTGGATGACACTTGGAAGGCATGTACCTGCAATAGAATGCATTAAATGTACCAAACTTCAAAAAGATTGGATAAAGGAATCTGATTTTATAAGCAGTTAAATTGTGTTGTTTTGCAAAATTCTACATATACACTCGTGGCTGAAACGTCTTTGTCTCCCATCTAATCTGGATGAAATGTGGCAAGTTTATACCCCTCCCCATGTTTTCTATCTATGCCAGCTTTCAGAAGAATTGGGTAAAGGGTCTTGGTTGTATATGCAATTACCTTATAAATGTATGTCTGACTGTAACATCTTTGAAGAGCCTATGTTGAATCATTTAAAAAAAATATCTGCAGACTCTGCTACAAATGGCATCTCATTCATGACCTGTCTTCATCTCCTCTCCCATGTTTCCCCCATCTTTGGAACTCCCTTCCTGAATGCAATCAATCTGCTCCCTCTCTTCCAAACCTTCAAATCCCTCCTAAAAACCTACCTCTTCTTTCAGGCCTTCCCTTGCTAATTATCCCTCCAGACTGTCGGTGATATTCTTTCATTTAGCATCCCTTCTGCTCTGTAACTAAGCTAAGCACATGCATCTGCAGCTTCATTAATGTATACCTGTCTCTCCTTATGTTCCACTCCCTAGGAAAGACAAGGGAGTCTTTCCTAGGTTGTAAGCCCCTTGGAATAGGGAACTGTCTCTAGTTAGGATTGTACAGCACCAAGTACATTGCTGCTTCTATATGACTAATCATTAGAATTTTGCCATCACAAGTGGGTGGATCTTGATCAAGTGCTATGGTTTATTTCACCTAATTTGAACCGTGCCTCACCTCCTAGCTCAAATGACATGGCTGGTAAACAAAAGTCCCAGCTTCTTTATATCTGAAAGGGCCACCTATTTGGACTCCCCTCTGACTGGGACTGCTTTTAGATGTGCGCGGCACACACGCAGCATAAAATCACGCTGCATGTAAAACTCCCATGTGCAGGATTTAGATGTGACATTCTGCATGTTAAAGCCAGTCGTGTGTACTTTTAAAACCATGAATTAAATACCTCGACATCGAGGTATTTAATTTGCGGTTTTAAAAGAATGCGCGACCGGTTATAACACACAAAATGTCACATCTAAACCCCGCATGCGGGATTTTTACATGTGGTGTGATTTTATGCCACATGTGCGCCACGCATGTCTAAAAGCAGCCTGGGACACTACAGCAGGGAAAAGTGGAAATTTCCAATCCTGTTGAGTAGAGGAGGTGTTTCCTCAGAGATCTCAGCAACAGTATTAGTAAACAGAGGACAGAAGACGTTAGATAATCATATATCTGGGCTGGTTTTGTTTAAGGCTGCATTCCCATCTGCGGCGGTGGCTGCAGAGAGAGCGGCGAGGGAAGACGCGACAGCGGGGAGGAGCCGGTTGACAGGAAAAGAGCCAGTGTGAATGGGGATCTGCTGTGGCTTCTCTTGCGTATGTCAGGGCGCAAAATCCTGCCCTGACATGCGAGAGAGAAGCTACAGCAGATCTCAGTTTGCACCGGCTCTTTTCTTGTCAGCTGGCTCCTCCTCGCTGTCGCATCTTCCCTTGCCGCTCTTTCTGCCGCCACCAGCGCTACAGATAGGAATGCAGCCAGAGTGAACTGTGGAGAAATGGGACCAAGGGCACTGGCAGAATTACATTTGGGGAAGATGGGGCTGGGAGAGCCACTTCGCCCCTCCTTTCCTGACATGACCACACCCCTTTTCCAAGTGTCATGATGTTAGGACACTCAGAAGAAGCAGGGCCAGGTGGAAACAAGTAGATGCAACCACACACCCATGTGACCCCACCCAATCCACAAATAGGACTACATGATCCTGGAGATCCCTTCCTGCTCCATGGTTCTATAACAGAAGGTAGGCAAGAGGCTGTTAAAGGTACTTCATAGCAGTGTCTGCTGCTGTCTGTGAAATCTGGTTGATACCCCCAAAATTAGCCCCCAGCCTTCCCCAGTATCTAGTTTAGGGAATACAAGATATAATTTTCTTTGCATCTTGCACACAAACAAAAAGGGCTTCCTGATGCAGGGAAAGGACAAAATGTTCTATGGGGGAAAAGGGGAACATATGAAGATCAGCTGCTTTATGGAAATCCCTCCCCTTGGAGGTTCGTCTAAGCCTGAGCCTGCTCCTCTTCCAGGAACAGTATAAGACTTTTCTATTTGGCCAGGTGTTTGGTAGGCAGGCAGGGATAGGGTTGGGTGTGATTGAGTGGGGGTGGGAGTTAGGGCAGGACTGTAGGAGGGTTAAGGGGATTTTTAGATGTTTTTATTGAATGGAAGCTGCCCTGAGCCATAATGGGAAGGGCGGCATATACATTTGATAAAATAAATAAACATATTAATTTCCCCTCAACCACGTTTATCTCCCAGTTTTCATCCTTTTTTATTTTCAGACACTCTGTTTACTTTTAAATTCCCCCCACCTCACATACACACACAGGCATTCTTGCTTGTTGTTTTTTTTAAAAAAAAAAAATTTGTGAGGAAGCTAAATCATATAACTGAGTTTTGCATTTAGATCTACAGGCGATGAGAATTAATATCCTATCCCAGAAAACCCAATGGTCCCAGTGAATTACTAGAATTGTTCAGTGCTCCACAAAGTTATTAACCTGAAATTATTGAGATCTGGATAACACTCAGCTCTTCTGTATTTCAGGCTGCAAGGTTTCCCTCTTTAATTTAATTTGATTTGTACTGTTTAATAAAATAAGCTGTGGTTAATATTGTGTACATGCGTCAAAACTTACTATGACGACAATTGCATGGCATGTTGATTCAACACATAAAGCAATCTGGGGATGGATGGAGGATTCTAAAGTCACTATAATTGCTTACCCTTTGAAAAGCCCTTTGGGATAGGGACCCGTCTATAACTACTGATTGTACAGTGCTAGGTACACTGCTGGTGCTATATAAATAATAATAATAATAATAATAATAATAATAATAATAATAATAAATTAATAAAAGGGTGGTTTTAAATTTATCCAAGAGAACTGCCATGAAACAATACCTACTAGTAGTTCAACAAACTTTTCTAGGTTAGTTGTCACTTCAGCAGAGCTGTCGAAGTGACTCGAAGTAACATATAAAGTTTTCTATGAGGTGCCGACAGTTCTTATACTAAAACGTAGCTTTCCACAGCACTTTGCCTTTTGTCTCATCTATGTATATACTAGGGGTGTACAGAAGGCATCTCTCCATTTCACTTTTCATTTACAAAAAAACCCTTCGTTTTAAAGGGGGTGGGGTTGTAAATGACCCTACTGTTTTTAGGGTAGGGGTTTCTTAATGAACTTTTTTTAAAAAAAAATCACTACTCGTGCAATGGCCACAAGGCTATTTTGCGCATGCATGGTCCTTTTCCAAAATGGCACCAGCAGTGTCATCGCTATTTTGAAAAGGGGTGTGCATGTGCAGAATCTTCCCACAGCCATTTTGTGCATCACAGTGATTTTTTTAAATCTTATTTTAAATTTTAAAATAAAATAAAAAATCATTGATATGCGTCCCTTTTCCAAATTTTCATAACATTAGTTAGAAAAACGAATGGAGGGAGTCTTGTGGCGCCTTGAAGACTAACAAGAAAATCTCTTTATTTTGGCATAAGCTTTCATCAGCAAGAGAGAAAACTCATGCCAGAATAAAGAGATTGTTATTCTTCAAGATGTCACAAGACTCTTTTTCTTTGCTGTTTTAGAGCTGTAAGCTAACACGGCTACTCTTCTGGAAAACTAATGGGGTTCCATTCGTTTTCATAACTAGAAATAGAAAATGTTACAGATGTACATCCCTAGTATGTATCAGGAAATGCCCCCTTTGCCGCCATAATGGCGGCGACGGGGAAATTGCCGCGCTCCCCATCAGGGGATACAGAGGAGGAGAAGGGGGGCTGCGTCATGCAGTTGAAGTGAAATGGTGCCCGGCTCGGGCGGGGTTGCTGTGGCAACGGAGAGGGCGCGCGTGCGCAGAAGCGCCGTGCCCAGAATTGAGAGACCCGCACGCCCCTGTCTGGGAGGGCGGAGCCGCGCTGGCCGCGTGGAAGCGGCATTCGCCTCTAGACCCTGAGCAAAGCAGCAGCGCTGAGGGTTCGCTGCTGCGAGGGCCGAGGCAGAGCGCGTGGCAATGGGCCGGACTAAGAAGAAGGGATCAGCGGCGCAAAAGAGGAGCAGAGGGGATGCTCCACTGAGCGGAACTGGTCAAGCTGTGGGGGGGGGAGGCTGGGGGGGGCCGCGGATGGGGCCCCATCCAGGGCTGAATTGGTAGCCCGCCTCTCGGCCTGTGAGGCCATGCTGTGCACTAGGCAGGAAAATTCAGGAAGGCCCTTGCAACAAAGAGAGCCTGGCCAAAGGGGGCAGGAGACCCCTGGTGGGGGGCAGAACCTTATAGGAATGGATAGGGCCCTAGATACAGGGGGGCAGGGGACAGAATTACACAGAGCCCCACCAAGTAGTCAGGCCACAGGAGCAGGGCTGAGGAGGGGGACCAGAGCACTCTCCACTCCTGCCCGCTATAGGGAGGGGGTAACCCCTGGGGTCTGTGTGAACTTGCGGCCAGGGAAGGGCAGCAAGCAGACCAAGGGCAGGGCAGAGGAGAAACCTCCCTAGGGGTAGGGAGGTACACACCGGAGCAGGGATCAGGGAGGGGGCGCACAGAGGCAACCCAGGCAGAAGACCCAAGGACACAGGTGTATTATTCACCTGGCAAATCAGGGGAGGCAGACCAATGGGACCCATCTGGGGTTCCAGGCCTTGCCCAACACCAGATACAGAGGGCGGGCTACCCTATACTGGGCCTGGGCCCCCAGTGTACAACAATAGCTAACTTATCCAGGCAAGACCTATGTTCCCAGATGCAGGCGACGAATCACCTCCAACCCGGAGACGGCGGCGAGCACAAGAGGAACAAGACAACACCGGGGATGACGCGCTGTGGCAGAGGGTGCTTGCAACTGAAAACACATTGCAAGAGGAAACGGCAGGGGTCGCGAGGGGGAGTCGCGCCAATCAACAGGGCCTACTTAATCAGAATATGAACGTGCATGGTGAGTCCATCAGGGCCAGGGCAATGATGCCTGATAGCCCGGGAAATGGGGTGGGCACCCCAGAGGGAAGGGAGAACCCAGGGGGAACTATGAGTGAAAGGGGACATCAACTCATATACGAGCAGCCACCAGGAATGACCACCGTACAAAGAGGGTTAGGGGCACCAAACCTCGGACCAAGGGCCCAGGAAACAACGGGACCACAGTTGAGGAAGGTTGATGGAATGTGGGCCTGGGTACTGCCAGCCATACCCCCGGTAGGAGAAGGAGAAGGAGAAGAACCACCCAAAAAGAGAGAACAGGGAAATACAGGATACACAGCCGCGGCAGAGGCCCCATCCACATCAGGTAGTGCGCAGGCCCTGAGTGTAGGGGGGCCAGGAACTACAGTGGTAGTCCGCTCGCCAGGAGGGGCTATTGCCGACGTGGCTGCCCCATTTGGAAGCCATTTAACACAGGCGACCAAAGAAAAAATTTGGAAGGGAGAATACGTCGATTTATATGCCCTATTATTTAGCGATCCCATTGTGGACCACACAGAGATGGATGGGGAAAAAGATAGAGAAAGGTATAGAAGACCCAAAGCTGATAGGAACTGGGCAAATTGGACCGCGGCATTTGCCATATACATGGGGGTGGTCATGCAAAACAACCCAGGTCGCGGCTTAGAACTGCATAAGTATGCAGACATCGTCCATAGGGCACATGGGACAGGCCCTCCTGGTGCATGGCTTCGCTATGACAAAGGATTTCGCCATAGGGCGGCGAACATGCCGGGACTGCGATGGGATACCCATGCACTGGACATATGGCTAGAGAGTATGGTGGATGCCACTAAGGCCCCTAGGGAAGACAGTGGACACCCATTAGTGCGGGGTGGAGTTGCACCCGCCAATGAGCCATATCGTGGGGACAACCGAAAAAAGGGACAAGGGGGGCCTGGCCCATGCTGGGAGTATAATACAGCCGGCTGATGCAACCGGTCACAATGTCGATTTCACCACCGGTGCTCCAGCTGCGGTGGGGACCACCCTGAGAGCACATGTTACTGCACCCGACAAAAGACAGGTTCCGGCCGTTTCGGCACGGGAGGAGGAACTGGGAAAGGTGGGCAAGGGTTGCGTACACAAAAGGGGCCCGACACCAATTCAAATTGAGACCCTAGCCAAAGCATTAGACGCACACCCAGATAGGGGGGAGGTGGAATACGTGATACAGGGATTTCGGGAAGGCTTTGTGATTCCAGCTGGCCCAGTCAACCAACATACATCCTGTAAAAACCTAAAATCTATAGAAGGGAAAGAGGACTTGGTACAAGAAAAAATTGACAAGGAATTGGCAGAAGGTAGGATAGCGGGCCCTTATGACCAACCACCTATGCACAATATGGTAATATCCCCATTGGGCATAGTTCCCAAAAAAGCCCCCGGACAATTTAGGATGATACACCATTTGTCGCACCCCCGAGGCACCTCTGTAAATGATGCAATACCAAAAGAATTAGCAACTATCAGGTATGCCTCATTCGATGCAGCCATTGACAAGGCTAGGAGAATGGGAGCAGGAGCAATGCTAGCTAAGTGTGATGTTAAGTCAGCATTCCACTTGCTACCAGTGCATCCCAATAGCTTCCACCTATTGGGCTTTCAATTTAGAGGCAAATATTATTACGACCGAGCAATGCCTATGGGATGCTCGATATCTTGTTCGGCATTTGAATGTTTCAGTTCGCTTATCGAATGGATATTTAGACAGAGGTGGAAAGGGGGCAATTTGACCAAATACCTCGACAATTTCCTGATCATATGCCCGCCTCAAAAAAGGGAATGCATGGAGGCATTACAACAGTTTCAAGAAATGGCCGAGGAATTGGGAATACCGCTGGCCTCGGAAAAAACAGAGGGCCCTTCAACAAGAATTACCTATCTGGGGATAGAAATCGACACGAACCTGAAATTATCCAGACTACCAAAAGATAAATTGGACGAATTGCGAACCAAAATTGAAGGAGGTAGGCAGGCTCGGAAGGTCACAGTTCGTACCCTCCAGTCATTAGTAGGCAGCCTCAATTTTGCATGCCGGGTCATAGCACCCAGCAGAGCATTCCTATACAGGATATACAAAAAATTAAGGGGAACATTGCCACCCCATTATAGGATCCGGGTGATGCAAGAAATGAAACAAGACCTAGATACATGGCAAAGTTTTTTGGTGGACTATAACGGGGTGAATTTCTGGAGAGATAAGTGGTTGTTGCGGAACGACCTGCAGGTTCACTCAGACGCCGCCGGCGGAGCTGGCTTTGGACTGTATTTCGAGACCCAGTGGTGTGCGGAGCCATGGCCACAGGATTGGCATGACACCGGCATAACAAGGGACCTGACCTTTTTAGAACTGTTTCCCATAGTAGTGGCAATAATGCTGTGGGCTAAACAGTTCGCGAATCGCACAGTCTTGTTCTGGTGCGACAACATGGCCGTTGTCCATGTTATTAACACACTGTCTTCTCGTTCGTCCCGAGTTATGGCATTGGTGAGAACAATGGTAGGGGTCTGCCTATGGAACAATATTTTGTTCACAGCACGGCATGTTCCCGGCATCAATAATGAAGTGGCTGACGCATTGTCTCGATTTCAGATCAAGCGTTTCCGCGAACTAGCACCAGAGGCCAAGGAATTCCCCGAGCCGTTACCTCCGGGGGCATGGAACCTTGGGAAGTAGAGCTCCAGAATATCGTACGGGGATCCTTGGCCCCCAGAACGCAGACCGCTTACGGTAGGGCGTTACAGGAGTTCCAAGAATTTAGGTCTCGTAATGGTTGGAGTCTGGAATTCCCCATAAAAGAACATGAGAAATTACAGTTCTCCATGTTCCTTAGGAAAAAAGGCTTGGCCACAGGTACCATAGGCGGAAAGATGGCTGCGTTAGCATTTGCTAGCAGAATGAAAGGATACCCCTCTCCCGATCAAGGTTTTTATTTAAAAAGGATGCTGGAGAGTTGGGCCAGGGAAACGTCTGCCTCAATAAGTACACGGGGTCCTATCACTACCCCTATCTTAATAGGAATTTCAAGAGCATTACCTAGGGTGTGTACTGACGCCTTTGAGACACAATTGTTCACTACAGTATACTCCATAACATTCTTCGGGGTTTTTAGAATAAGTGAGGTAGTAGCATCGTCCCACAGGGATAGCTCTGGTCGAGCATTAACTATAGAGGACATGAAATTGGCACCACAAACTTTGTCATTGCGATTGAAAAGATCGAAAACAGACCAGAAGGGGAAAGGGGCTAACATATGGCTGCTTAGTAGTGGGTGAAAGAGGTCTGCCCAGTCGAACAAATGAGGCGTTATCTCACCGTTCACCCGCATGGATCAGGGAACTTGTTCATACATAAAGATATGAACCCTTTAACAAGTTACCAGTTTAATGCGGTACTGAAAGCTGCACTCGGCAGGGCAGGTTTTTCACCAAGTCACTTTAGATCCCATTCTTTCAGGATTGGGGCAGCCACTACAGCTGCTGCTGTTGGTTTGCCAACTGAGGCGATTAAAGCAGTGGGGAGGTGGAGATCTAACGCCTACAATAAAAATGTGAGGTCTAACTGTTGCAAATCAATTGTGTCTCCTGCACCAAGAACTAGGTGGACCGGGCTGAAAAAACGAACAATATGGATCGTGGGACACAGTCTGGTGCGTTGGGCCAGCAACGCAGCCCTAAAGACAGCACAGGGCATCCACCTGGGCTTAGGGGAAAAAGCAAATATTGTTTGGCATGGTCAGGGAGGAATGAAGTGGCACCAGTTACTCCCGAGATTGAGGGCGCTCAAAGAAAAAGGCTCACCGGATATTATTGTAGTGCATTTAGGGAGAAATGATTTAGTAGTAAAGAAAGGTGTTAACTTAGTTATAAAAATGAAGCAGGACATGTTAGTAGCCCAGAGTTTATTTAGTAAAGTTCAAATAGCGTGGACCAGTTTAGTCCCCCGCCTTAAATGGGGCAGGGCTAGTAAACCCGAAAAAATTGACAAGGCTCGGAGGAATATTAACTGAGAGATGGCAAAATGGATGGGAAAAATTGGAGGAACAATTATACGGCATACGGACATCACATATGGCCGAACAGATTTGTTTAGGGAAGACGGCGTGCATTTGTCAAAGGCAGGAAATGAGTTGTACCTAAGTAATCTGGCCTGGCAATTGACCGAATTATTAGGGAGATAGGCGGTGGGGATCAGGGGAGACCGGGAGCGGTTCCCCTTCTTGTGGCGGGGGTCCAGTATACTACAGTAGGATAAATAGGTACGTGTAGGTTAGGATGAGTCATCTCCATAAGAGATGGGGAGAGAACACCCAGTGCAAGGCTGGGCGCAACGAGCACTGGGGTTACCACTCTGGCAGGGGTGCCCAGACGGGTCAGCAAGTACACGCATGATCTTCTGGCTTTGCGGGTACTTACCTCCTTATTCAACCCCACAGTTGGGGATGGCCCCCCTTTCGGCCAGAGCCTGGGTGCTGTCGAAGGGGGGGGCGTTACGTTATGTTGTTGGGTACTGACAAGGGAGGGCACATCCCTGTCAGTGCCGGTGTTAATAAGTAAGTTAAGTAGCTAGCATACTGGACCCTGATTGCTTGTGCAATACCCACCGCCCTTGAATTTTGATTGAAATAAAGAGTGCAGCCAGTTTAAAATCCAATACAGTCTCTGTGTCTCATTGGGGGGATGCGCCGGCAAATTAATCAGTGATTGCTCTCCTGGCTCAGCCATGCAGTGAGAACAACTCTAAATGTTTTCAGATTAAGATTTCAAACTGCAACAACTGTGTTTCATGATCCCAAATTAGTCTCCAACCTTTGCTAGTTGATGCTAAGCTATGGGAATACTAGCTGGAGCTCTGAGGGGCTAGACAGATTAATAATTTAGGACAACTGATCTTGGCATTTCTGTTACAGTTGATTATTGTATTATGTACACCACTTTATGGAGTTTTTCCATGTCATTTGTATTCTGTAATTTGTTTTGAGTTATTCTGCCTCTTGCACCAACATTTCACTAAAATGGAAGGAAACAAGCAAAGAAGATGCAAAACCTTAACTTGTGATTATTCATTTACAATTCCATCTTCAGTTACAAGTGGTATGCTGGCCAGTGTGCCAAAGTTCATAAAGCTAGTAGTTCCCATACATAAAAATCAACCTATTACTTTTACCCTTTTGTGATTAATCATAATTTTATAGCACCAGATGCTATTGAATAGTTTTAGTCCTGGACTAATGCATATCTTGGCCAACAAATGTCTCATTCATTTTATGGGAGTAAAATAAAATGTTGACTTCCATACATCCACAAACAGTGTAAGAAGTAAGGATTGCAAGATGTAAGAGGATAAACAAACATAATATATACAAGTATTAAATGAAGAACCACCACTTCTTTACATAAAATATATTGGTCTCAATAGACATAGGGTGTTTTCAAATGTGACGCTACCACGGGTGGCCATGCTTACCCCAGTGTACCCCATGGTAGTCTCACGTTTGTTCCTGCCCGCCAGATGTTTGCTGTGGGCAGGAACAAACATACCCCGGACCGTGGCATGATTAACTCCAGGGAGTGAGGAGGGCAGGAGGAGGACAGGGAGGCTTCAGGAGGGAAGTAAATGTGGACAAGAGACAGCGAGGGTTGTGGGAGTGGGATTCAATTAACATGGCAGTTTTTGGCAAGGGAAAGCGCATTGCTAACAGCAGAGAGTGCAAACTTGAAGTGAAGAAAGTCAGCAAATTCACAAAACTTCTGCCAGAGGCTCTCGGCAGCTCGAGAGCAGGATCTAAGGGGTGAGCCAGGGATGTTGTTTATGCGATGGATAGGATGGCAGGAGAGGGGACCATCGGTGTCAAGGGTGGAAGAAAGGGATGAGTTGGAGATGGAGAGTGCAGAGTCTTTTGCCTGCCATATCCCATTTTGAGTCTTAAATATAATATTACAACCTCAGACAGGGACAAAACATGCACATTATAATAAATATCAAACATCTCATGACTCCATCTGCATATGACATGATCCACCACAGATTGGGAATCTGGAAACCTCTGCACTAGTTTGTGATAGGATTGCTTACATTGTATGGTAACATATTCTTCAAGCAGTCCTGCTGACATCAAAATTATTACTTGTACTAGACAATATATGTGAAAGGGTATCAGATCTTTCTCCTTCACACACTTGAAGAGGCAGTAAAGAATTTCAAAACAAGCAGATTTCCTGGACTGAACATTATGAGTGGCCATGTGAACAGGCATTTTGAGTAGAAGAACAAAGCCAGGCTGCTGAAAATAAAACTCAGATTAATATATGTCAGCAGTTATTCTTTCACTTTCTAAGACCAACAAATACACCCTATGCCAGAACATCTACTGGCCTGTATCATTAACCAGTCACCTCTATAAAATAGTGGAAATAATAGTGCAATCAAGGGAAGAAGGTTAGAAAAAGCCAAGAGAAATGCATACAGGTTCTTGCCCCAATGGATCTTCTGATTTCCTTTTGTCAGCCTGTTATCAGCAGATGCTAATAAAGAACACCACAGAAATTATTAGAGGTCTTCTTGGGCCTTGGAGTGGAATTTGCTAGGGTTTGGCATGATCAGTTTTCTATGAAGCTCAGCTAGATGAGACTCCATGGAAAAATATACCGCTGCATCAGAGGGGTTTTTATCTTATAGGAAAATAGAAGTAAGACTGAAGGGTAGAGTTGAAAGAGGGTACCTAGAAAAATGGGCACCCACCCTGTCAAATTTGGGATGCCTGAATCAACTCGGTCACATTTTGGCACCAATCAGTACCTGAATGCGATCTGAAGGGCTAACTGTGTGCTCCCCTGACTGACTCACCCACCCAGCTGCGCTGCTGATCCCACTTCCTCCTGGACCAGCCCAATGCTCAGCTGTGCTGGACAGCACACCACAGTCCCCATAACAGGGGTGTGTGTGGGGTCAGAGGAACAGGAGCAGCTGGGCAGGTGAGTCAGTCAGGGGCGCACACTTGGAAGCTCCTGACCCCATGCGCTCCCCAGGCTGACTGTGCCACTGCTCCCGCTGCTCCTCCAGTCTTGCACATACTCTGCTATGGGGACTGTGGCATGCTGCCTGGCTCAGCTGAGCAGTGGGTTGGGCTGGGAGGAGCAGCAGGAGCAGAGCCAGCACCAGGAGGGTGAGTCAGCCCAGGAAGCACACGGGGGGAAGAGCTTCCCATGGTGTCCTGAAAACACCTGCATTTTGGGGCATCTGGGTACCGATGGAGGCTGGGTAAACCCACTGGGTGCCCACCAGGCGTTGCCCTAAAATGCGGGTATTACCAGTGGGTGGCAAATGCACTTCCTGCTGCAGCCCTACTAAAGGGTTATTTCTGAAGACAAGGGGTGATTTCAGACGTTATGCGGTCCCGATTCACCACAGTGGATTCCTGGTGGGGGTGACCTGAACCCCCCCCCATGGTCAAAAAAAGCCCCGAACAGACGTAACGGGAATGGGACCACGGCAGGAAATCGGGCCAGCAGATCATGGGCCGGGACAGCGCAACGTGATGTCAATTCCCGGCCGTGGTCAAAACACCCAGAAGGCGCCGGGTCAGCCCATTCCGGCTGCTGCTGCTGCTGTCCCTCCACCGCCTCCAGGTGCAGCACAACCGCCTCCTCCCCCGCCCGCGCCTCTACCACCGCCTCCTCCACTTCCTCCTCCTCCCTTGTTCTCTCACCCTCCGCTCACTTCTCCCTTCCACCTCACTCCATTTCGCCCCGTCCCTCTGCTACTGTGTGCCCTTTAAATCTCCCTCCACTGCCTGTGTTGTTGCTGGTTGCCTGGCAGCAATGCTGCGTGCTTTGTCCCCAGCTGGGAATCATTTCCTTTGATTCCAGCCGGTGGTTGCCGGCCAGACATTACTTTTTGTTGGTTCCTGTTGGGAATCTCTTTGACCACGCTTTCGGAGATGGTCCGGCGGGGAACTCCGGAAGTGTGGTTGATTTTGACCCCATGTGGGTATTGACTGTTGTGAACATCTGGCGGCCGCTGAACAGACGTTCAGGGTGCTTTGGCCCCGCCGCGGGATTGTCTGTGGTTCACTGTGGTTGAGCATGATCTCGTAACATCATTTGCGAGTGAATTAAATAAGGACTTTGAAACTGTAACTAGATTGTATGTAGCGTATATCGATCTTACTAAGGCCTTTGATTCAGTCTCCCAGAGACTTCTCTAGCAGAAATTGGTTAGGATGGGAATTGATCATGACCTGCTGAAATTGCTAATATTTCTCCATGAACAGACGAAGGCGGTGGTTAGGGTGGATTTTGATGGTCGAATGACAAAATCCTTCCCGCTACAGAGGGGTGTAAGACAGGGATGCTTGTTGATGCCACTACTTTTCAATCTTTTTATTAATGATGTAATACAGGAGGTGGCAACCAACTATACAACCCCTCCACTTATATGGACCAGGCCAATCTCATTGTTGCTTTATGCAGACGATATTGTCCTTCTCTCACAAACAAGACAGGTTCTGCAGCAATGTCTCGATTCATTGAATACCTTTTGCCAACTGTAACTAGATGAGCAAATGAATATAAATTCCAGTTGAATCCAAAGTCCACCCACTTAACTGCCAAAAGTATAATTATAGTTGAAAACTGTCACTAGATGGAGAAGGCAGCCTGGTATACCTTCAAATGACCTTAGAGACAGAATTAAGTTTGGACCACTAATCATAAAGATGGCACACAATGCAAATACGAGGTTGCTGTCTTCTGCTATGTATCACTGGCACCATTTGGGGCTCATGTGTTAGGGCAGCAAAAGCAATATATTGCACAATAGTTTATCCGTTATTTGGATATGCTTCACCTATCTGGTCACATACTGCTCCTATTAATTTTGGCCAGATTAACACTGTGCTTCTGTCCACTGTTCACAGGAGAATAGGAGCTGTAAAACCTCTTCCAGCAGCAATTTGTGAATAAGAGGCCAATATTGAATTCCTCGAGAATCACAGGACAGAGCAGCTAATTTAGTATGGAAATCACCTTCATTCACCACCTGAGTGTCTGATGACTGGAAAATTAAATTGAGGCTGAAACAATCATCCTGTTTCAAAAAGCACATCAAGACTCTTCAGAATATCATGAAAGCATTTGGTGATGTTAGGAGGACAGAGTGCATGAAGAAGCTCGTGTGCCCAGTAATTCCTATTTTAGTAAATGTCTACAATCTTGTTCAAAGGAACAGACAGTGTTAGCCTCAACAAGAAAAACTGTAGTATCAATCACAGGAGAACTGATTCATGTGTGTATACTGATGGCTTATTGGATAAATCTTTCAGGAATGGTGGTTGGTGGGAAGGGAGGTTTCTATACTGTGGCCTAATAGACAGACCACAAGAAGAAGCCAAACCTTGGCACATATCAGACAAAAACTGCATGGCTGAAATGAAAGCCATTATCTTCATAATGCAAATAATAAACAGCAGAAATAGAGGCGAGTGTTGTCATTGTGTTGACTTGCAGACACTGATGCATTAGTGGCATTTGAACAGGGTCAGCCATAGATTGTGTGGTGCCACTGGCAACTCCCATCCTTATGCACTCTCACAATTTCCTTGTGCAGTGGGGACAGAGCACTCTGCAACTGGCTCGCAAGAGCATGAGCCCTCCACCCTCCAGCATGGGCCTTAGATAGCTACTTCTGTCGCCTTAAGGCCAGCCCTGCTTCCAAAGACACCAGCATGTTGTTACAAATGCAATCCATGAGGAAGTGTACAAAACCATGAGTGGTGCCAAGCAAATAAAGTTAAGACAAATAACAGGAAATATTTTTTTCACATAATGTGTAATTGTCCCGTGAAACTCTGCCAGAGGATGTTGTGAAGGCCAATAGCATAAGTGGTTTCAAAAAAAGAATTGGATAATTTTCCTAGAGGACAGGTTTACAAATGGTTATTTGTCCAGTTGGTTAGGAGATAAGACCTGTGACTTTTGGAAGCTGGAATTTCATAGCAGGAAATGGATCAGTTCATTATGATCTGTTGTGTACTTCTATAAAGCAATGGAAGTTGGCCACTGTCAAAAGACAGGATCCTGGGCCAGAGGGACTATTGGTCAGACTTAGTATGGCACTTCTTATGTTCTTATGTTAATAAATTGACTTCTGAGTGAATTAGTAGATATGAGAATGAAGTAACTGATGATCTGGCTAAAACCAGAAGATCAGAAACTCAGGTAGGTATAAAAACAGTTGAATATACAGATAGTCCAACATGGAAAATATAAACTAGAACAAGTGGTCAAAAGACAGAAGATCCTTAGAGGGATATCAAAGTATCTTGAAAAATAACACACACCCCTGTCATGATACTTAGGTAAGGCCAGTTGCAGGAATGAAAAGAGGTGGGGCTAAGAAATAGTCATATTGCAAGCCGCGTGAGAAAGGTTTTACTCCCGTCCATTCCTTTAAATGAGGCTTTGCAATGAAAGTAGTGCTGCTCACTGCATCTGAAACCTCAGGCCAAAGCCCTTACAAAGGCTGCCAAAAATCATCCTCAAACTTCATAGCCTGATAGAATTATCACAGCAACTTGCAATTCTACTACATTCACTAAAGCCAAAGTCAAAATTTTCATTGAAGTCAATAGAAGTTTTTTTTACCGATAAAAACAGCAGTACCAGCAGCCACAGATTTCCTAGTGCTACAGAAGGGTTTTGAAAACAAAAAAGCAAAGGAGGCTTAGATTTATTTATAGCCTAGTCCTCAAGTCCTATTGAAGTGAAAGGAGCTGGCACCAGCAGAGCAGCGTAAGGACTGTGCTGTTACTTGCATTTTTATCCCACAGCCATATAGACCTTTTTTAAACAAGCAATCCGAAGAGACTTAGCAGCTTCTCTCGATTGTAAACTCAGCAGTCTGGGTCCATCTTGTTTTGCATCACTTTTTGTCAAATTAAATAAGCATTTGGAGGGATGTGTAAAACAGTGACGGAATTACAGCATCCAAGCTTGTGAGAGCATACGCAAAGCACGTTAGCCTTATGGCAAAAGTAGTCATTTAAATATGCATCTTGGACCCTTTTTGAAAATATGCGTTTATCAAGATGGAGGGATGCTGGTTAGCATTTCTCATTCAAATATATTTGCAGAAAGAGAATATTAGAATATTTAAATCAGGTGGTGATAAAAGGCAAAGGGATCCTAGGATCAGAGATTTCAAGTAAGGTTATATGTCTTGATATAAAACTTCTTAAATCTTTCTCTCTACTACTTTAGGCAATAATTCTCAGAGAAACATACATAAGACAGCAATCATTGTATTTGAAACATGGCTAGCAATCATCATTGGAAAACGCTGGTTTAATCCAGTTTCAGCTATTTAGAGAAATGTTTTATTAAGTTTACAAATAATAACCTGAAATATTACATTTCCATAGCAATACACTAAATCATCTCAGCTAAGCATGTCATCATGACTATAATTTACGTGATGTAACATGACAGTTAAGATGTACTGTGGTAATTTGTGAGTGCTTTTAGTATTATTGTAGTATCAAAAATTTATATGGTTCAGTTATTAAGGCAAATTGTTTCATTCATACAGTGATGTCTGACAGCACACCACAAAGGGCCTCCAAATTACACTGAAAAAAATGTTCAGACAATTTGCACAAATTCTTACCATTACTTTGTTCACTGAATGGAACAAAAGAGAAGCTAGAAGCTGTGATGTCCAAAATATCTCCTCCAGGATAGGAGAAATTTGGTATCTATTTTGTAACCAAGAGAACGTTACCCTTGCCTAGGCAGAATGTGCTCAGCTATCTTTAACAGTCTATAGACATAAACAGGATGTCCAAATTCTTTGGAAATGAAGAAAGGCTGTTTTATCTTCACTTGCTCAGTTACCTTCTGTCACGCTGATTCCCAGCCAAGAGGAAAAAAGTAAAAATAAGCAGACAAGCTTGAAGAGACTATACTGGAAAAGGGTCCCAAGAAGTATTAGAGCTTCAAACTACACTATACTAGCCAGGGAAAAAAACAAACAAACCATGCTCTTAATCATTTCTCCATTACAGGTTTCAGTTTGATCTCTCAGTTCTACAGGTTGGCAGAAAACGGGCCTTTTCCACAGCTTGGCACATGCGACTCCAGGAAGTTGATGTATAGCAATCCTTCCTAGAACACTAAGCCAGTCAGAGGAAAAGGAAATACCATGGAGTAGCCTTCAGAGGGCACACACATATTTATGTGTAGAAGTGAATCTGTGAGCTGGAATAATGAGGTGCAGGAAAGCTGGCACAGAGTTTAGCACAGCATCTTCTGAGTTCGAGGGCAGAGCACTCTATATGCAAATTACTTGCCAAGCAACAAAAAGTTTTCTAACACATCCCCCGCCACCCCTGATCTATAGTTTGTATCTGTGGAAAGTAAGCAGGGAAAGCAGCCTTTCAAACCTGAGGATGAGGTAACGAGATAAGAAAATGAACCACTACCACAACTTGAAACTCATTCATCACACGTGCCAGACTGCCAGTCAATTGATTCAGGAAATAATATTGCAAATTATCTGAGCTTTTCTAACACCTGACACCAGAGGCCCCATGCTTCAGAACTGAAGTGTTTTGTTTATTCTACTTACCCCTTTGTCTTGTGCCTCGCAGGTATTCTCTGCATGCCTAAATCAGTTCTCTTAGCAAGCAATTTTCCTGGTCAAATTTTATCTATCCAAAATATTTTTTTGCCGGTCAAATATCTATCCAACATATTCTTTCCTCAAATGGGAACACTGACCCTTTTCACATGAGACATGCCATGTGGGCAACTGGGGTGGCATCTGTGCAACTGTTGATGGGGATGGGGGGTGCATGCGCGCTCCCGCACTCCACCCATCTCCACTGATTTCCACCGATCTCCCATGCACAGAGGCACTGAAGAAAACGGAGTTGCCCCCGTGCATAGAGATCAGTGGAGATGAGTGTGCATCTGTGCGATGGACCACACCCGCGCCGCACACCCACCGCAGCCTCCACCCATCCCCCCCTCACACCTCCCAGGCCTGTGTGGAAAGAGCCTTAGAAATTTTTTTTACTTACATCTCTCCCTAGCAATAAATCAAATTAACACATAGACAAGGACCATCTGCACTTACTTTGTTGCCCAAATAAGGGATGGGTGCACTCCAGTAATAAACTTGTTGCAATAGTCCTCTGGCAGCCACATTGCTGATGCTAAGTTGCTGACGTCCATCAAAGCTGTCCTGCTGAGGTGTAACTCTACGAAGACCAGTTAAATCAGTCAGATACCAGCCATTCATGTCTCCAATCTGTCATGACAAAATAAAATATCTGATATACTAAGAGTCAAGATATCAAGGTCCCCTAAATGACTAGCTTCTTCCCTCCTCTATCTTTCTTCTTTCTTGTAATATAATGAGATTTAACAGCTGAACTACTATAAACTACTGTCTATGGAGCATCACATTAAGAGAGAAAACAATATTAACAAAAATGGCTATACTGTATGCATATCATTGCCATGCAAGTTTGAATCTTCAACCACCTCTCGGGCTGCAAAACACTGAGGGATGTCATTGGACTTTAAAAGTGAATACCTGTCCCCAGTGGCTTTCACCCCTTCTCTCCTCTCTGAAGTGTGGGCAGAGAAAATTCTGGCAATCCAGCCAATGTAGCAGAGCTGGAGATAGAGATAGAGATAGAGATAGCTATATATCTATATCTATATCAATATCGATATCGATATACCCAATTCTGCTACTTTGATTGATCGATCGATCTACATATCTATATCTACAGCTATATCTATCTGTGGGTATTTTCAGACATGACAAGATCACAGTCAACCACAGTGGGTTCTGTGGGGTGGCTGTGATGGCCGGCACCTCTGATTGATCCCTGCCAGATGTTCACCACAATGATGGGTGCTGTGGTCAGCAGATTTGATTAGAAGTGGGAGGTTGTTAGTGGGGCAGGAGGGTGTTGGGAGTAGGGACTGGGTTAGGTGGAGGGAGATCCCAACATATGCGTCCAGGTGGGGACATATGGAGGGAGGGGTGTTGTCCGGTGTGAGGGGGTGACAGGTGGTTAGGAGGGAGGGGGTATGGGGGGAGGCTGTTTATTGGGGCAGAGTGTAGGGGTTGTCATGGGAGAGGGATGAGTTTGGGTGGAAGGGAGATGGGTTGGGTGGGAGGGGTTATAGATCCCTCCCCCAATGTAAGGGGGAGCGGGGGCTGTTGGAGAGGGTTGGGACTGTTCCCCTGGTGTGAGGGATGTATCACCTGATGGGGAGGAGTTGGCTCCCCTGTGAGAGGGTGGGTTGGGAGGGGGATATAGGGGCTGGGTGGGGGGTGAGGGTCTCCCTTGGGGGCCAGACAGGACAGCCACCGGGAAGGAAGTGGGGGGCAGAGGGGGGGCAACTATGGTCTGCAGCCATTGGGGTCGTGATGGGCCGGGGCAACTATGGTCCTTCTGGGAGGCGGGTAACACCAATGAGGAGGAACAGGTGCTTGATGCCAGTCCCCATCACAGACCCCCCGGACAGGTAATGCAGTGATCGAGAAGGTGGGAGGGGGTTGGTCCAGGACAGCTGCTGATGAATGCGAAGTATGTTGGTAATAAACCTTAAATGATCTGGGAGTTGATCCTGTATCAATCAGCCGACCTTGTGTGCATTACAAAGACCTGGCTGGACACTAAGTCAGGGCCAATTTTGGATGACCTTGTTCCAGTCGGGTACTCTGTACAGCACCAGCCTAGACCAGAGGGGCGGGAAGGCGGTGTAGCCATTATTTTTAAGGACACCTGGTCTGTGAGGAGGTATCCAGTGCAGTCTATTTGGGGCATGGAGGGGATCCACTTGATGATCAATTTGGCTGGAGACAGATTGGGGTTGCTGCTCATATACTGCACAACTACCTGTATGGCAGCATCTCTACACACCCTAGCTGAGTTGGTGTCAGAGGTGGACTTGACTTGCCCTTAGTCCTGGGGGATTTCAACATCCACGCTGACACTGACCTTGGGGAAGCAGAGTGTGAGTGTGAGTTCATGGCCGCCATGACAACCATGGGACTGTCTCAGAGGGTTGTGGGCCTGATGCATGATGGAGGACATACCCTTGGCCTAATATTCTGTACTGGCCTTCAGACGGGGGATCCGGTGGTGGGGGATGTATCAACTACACCCTTGTCATGGACGGATTATTATCTCCTCCAGACCAATCTCCTGGAACATGTCTGCCCCCGAAGAGGTGTAGGACCAGTTCAGATGGTCCGCCCCCAGAGACTTATGAAACCAGAGAGGTTCCGGAATGCCCATGGGGAATTGCCTCCTGATCTTGATGACTGTTCGCTCGATGACCTCATTGTCTTCTGGAACAACTTGTTGATTGAAGCCATTGACTGAACGGCTCCCAGGCATCCTCTTCTGGAATGCTGACGACCCAGGTCCCCTCAATTTACAGAGGACCTGTGCCAGATGAAGCAGGAAGGACAGTGGTTGGAGGAATGGTGGCACCGGACTCGTGCTGAAGCCAACCGATTGCGACATAAAGCTAGTTTAAAAGCTTATGCTGTGGCGGTGCAGGCAGCAAAGAAGGAGTTCTTTGCTGCCCTCATAATATCTGCAGTCACGTCCAGTGGAGCTTTTCGGGGTGGTGCAGTGGCTGGTCAGTCCGGCCTCTCTCCACCTGGAACCAGAATCTTCCAGTGCCCGCTGTGATGTGTTTGTTGTCTTTTTTGTGGATAAAATCGCTCAGATTCACTGCGACTTCCATGCTGCACTTATAACAGTAAGTGAACCTGAAGAGGTGGAGAACCCGCCATGTCCGATTTTATGGGATTAATTTCAGTGGGTGTCGTCCGCTGATGCTGTGGATGTCCTTGGGGCTGTAAGGGCCACCTGTTGTAAATTATATCCATGCCCATCCTGGCTGGTTAAGGCCTGCCGGGAGACATTAGGGCCATTTCTGGTGGGGGTTTTCAATGCCTCCCTTAGGGAGGGCAGGGTGCCAAACCACCTGAAAGAGGTGGTGGTGCGTCCCCTGCTCAAGAAACCATCCCTTGACATTGACTCCCCAGCCAGCTATCGGCCAGTCTTTAACCTTCCCTTTTTAGGGAAGGTTATTGAATGGGTGGTGGCTCGGCAGTTTCAGGGGCATCTAGATCAGGTCAGTTTTCTTGATCCCTCGCAGTCTGGTTTTCACCTTGGGTTTGGCACAGAGACTGTGCTTGTGGCTTTGGTTGATGACCTGCATCGTGAATTAGACCAGGGCAGGTCTTCTATTTTATTTCTGTTAGATCTGTCGGCTGCATTCGATACCGTTGACCACAAGATATTGGTGGCTCAGCTGCGGGACCGAGCCGGGGTGGGCAGAATTGTTCTTAAATGGTTCCACTCATTCCTGGCCAGGAGAACTCAGCGTGTGGTTCTCGGGGAATGTACTTCATCTCCCCGAGACCTCACGTGTGGAGTTCTGCAGGGTTCTATTCTGTCCCCCCTCCTGTTCAATGTGTACATGCAGCCTTTGGGTAAGGTCATGAGAGGGTTCAGTGTGCATTGTCATCAGTATGCCAATGACACACAACTTTACCTCTCTTTTTCTGCAGACCCAGACCTGGCAGTCTCAGTGCTTACCCAGCGCTTGGCAGCTGTGGGGGATTGAATGAGGGTGAGCCATCTGAAGTTGAATCCTGACAAGATGGAGGTGATGTTGGGGGGTAGGGCTGGGGTGGTGGTGGCCCCCATCATCGATGGGGTCTGCCCCCCTACGGCCACACAGATCCTCAGTCTTGGGGTGCTCCTCAACTCACAGCTCCACCTGGATCTCCAGGTGGAGGCTGTGGCGAGGTGAGCATTTTGCCAGTTACATCTGGTACGACAGCTGCGATTGTATGTTTCGGACTCGGATCTGGCCACCATCATCCATGTCTTTATTACCTCTAGACTAGACTACTGCATGCACCCTACGTGGGACTGCCCTTGGGAATGGTCTGGAGGTTGCAGCTGGTGCAGAATGCGGCAGCCCATCTCTTAACGGGGATGGGTCACTGCGAGCACATTACACTGGTGCTCCGTTTTCTGCACTGGCTGCCTATTCTCATCCAGACCCAATTCAAGGGTAATGACCAATAAAGCCCTAAATGGCCTGGGCCTGACTTACCTACAGGACCGCCTCAGGCCCCGGATTGCATTGCGGCCCCTGCAGTTGGCCGGGGATGCCTGACTCAAAGTCCCCAGGGTTGCCCGGGTGACGATGATGTGGATGGCATTCTCGGTGGCTTCTCCCAAACTGTGGAACTCCCTCCCAATGGAGGTCCGTCTGGCCCCGGGACATCCCCTCTTTCCAAAGACAGTGTAAGATCTGGTTGTTCCACCAGGCCTTTGGAGAGGGAGATGGGTACGGTAGTGTGGGGTGGGGAAGAGAGGGGGAGTTCTGCCCTTTTAGTTTATTTTTAGTATTTTAATGTTTAATGATATTTTATGTGTGTGTTTTTATTATGTTTTTATCTACTCCCTCGGAGTTTGCCGCACATCTTTCCCCCCTTCTCCCCCCCGTTTTCGCCTCCTCCTCCCCTGACTCTGCTGTCTCTGCTCTCAACGCTTCTCTCTCCT
>QEPC01001643.1:3460630-3498726 GCA_003113815.1 Sphenodon punctatus | reverse complement strand
GCCTGAATGTTTGTTTGTCTTCTCCCATGTCTCTCCCGCTGTCCCCTCTCCTTGTCTCCCCCTCCTTGTCTTTTAGATTGTAAGCCACAGGTAGGGACCGCAGCTGATTATATGTTCTGTACCGCGCCAGGTTGTTTCTGGCGCTTTATAAATGTTTAATAATAATAATAATAATAATCTATGCACTTTGTAAGCTGCCCCAAGCTGCTCTATGAGCAGGAGTGGTCGGGGTAGAAAAATGTTAAGTAAATAAATAAATAAATACCTGGCAGGAATCAATATTGGCCATGGTTCTGGCTCTGCGGTGGGTTATATTGCGGTGGTTATATTGGCCACAATGAGGAAAGGATCGGGAGAGGACTGAAGGTAACATTAGTTACCTTGCCCCTCTCTGGTTTGTGCCCCTCTTCCATCCAGGCCACCAGTTGCAGTCGGCCACAGTGGTCTCATTGGCTGCTGCGCCCGTCCATCTCCCTGAGGGCGGGCAGCCACGGGAGCGCACGTGTGTGTGTGTGTGGGTGTATGCAGCTGCAGTCACACCGCTCAGCCCCACACCCTGGGAAATTCCAGTTCCAAGCAGAGAGAAGCTGGACTGACCAGCCTCTGCACCACCCGGAAAAGCTCAGCTGGACGTGACTTTGCAGATGCAATGAGGGCAGCAAAGAACTCTTTCTTTCCTGCTCGCACTGCAACAGCATACACTCTTAAACTAGCTTTATGCTGCAATCGGTCAGCTTCAGTATGAGTTTGGTGCCACCATCTCTCCAACTGCTGCCCATCCTGCTTCATCCGGTGCAAGTCCTCCGTGAACCATGGTGACCCCCACCGTCAGCAGCTCTTCACTTGGCTTCCACCCCCAAACCTCCCAGGGCTCTGTATGTACTTACCAGTCCACAGGTGTCAGAGGGCGGTGGTGTCACGGCTGCTCCAGAGCCGGCTCAGCTGCTCCAGAGCATGCATGTGCAGAAAAGGCTGCCCTTTTCCAAAATGGTGCCAACGCAGTTGCTGTCATTTTGGAAAAGGGCTGGACATGCACAAAGTGCCCCGGTGGCCATTTTGCACATTCGTGTCAGCAGTGAGGTCATAGTGATCTGAAATAAGGTCTGCCGGGGCCCTGCAAACCTCTCGCAGTTTCAGCATGGCCCCGCAGGCCACTCCCAGCTGGGCTGACTCCCAAGTAGCCTTGGTACCTCCACCCTCTGGAGCAGGTTCCTGGCACCTCCACCCTCCAAGGCCCATGGACTGGTAAGTACACACAGGGATCTGGAGGGGTGGGGGTGGAAGCCGAGTCAAGATGGGCCCTGGGGGTGGAGGTATTAGGTACACAGATCCACACTCACACCCTCTGAGGCTGGGGAACTATCCCCTTCCCATTGAAGTCAATTGGAAGATACAGATCGAAAATTGGGAACCGTGATATCCCAACTTTTGGATCCCGCAGTGTTAAACTGAATCTATTGCATTTGCTCATGCACAATGGCTGGGAACAACGTAACCAAAATATCAAAATGAACAAACAAACAGAAGACTGGGGGAAATAGATATGCAGATACCTATTTTGGATGCAGACATTGTTTAGGTATTCAAAGGGTGGTCCAAAAATGTAAATAATATCAGAGTTTGCAATAGATATTTTTGTTGGGACTTATGGAAAGTGGTATATGTAAGATAGATCCAAGAAATGTTTTTTAATTTTCTGGTAGCTCCTAGGATTCAAATTGCAAAATGTTGGAAAATGTTGGGGAAACCAGATATTGTTGAATGGGAGGTTTATTGTTGGGAAGTTTGTAAATTAGTTAAACTGACAAATGTGATTCACACTCAAGAAGGTCATAGAAATTCCTACCAAGAGAAGTGGAAAAAGTTTTAGAAACCAAACCTTTTCAAAAGGTACATTTGCACTACATATGTATTCACTATGACTTTTCTTACACTGTTGTAGGGCCAGTGGGAGTCAACGCAGTTACTTGTCATTCCTGAACAGAAACATGCCTCGCAGCCTCTGGGGTTATCCTGGTGCAAATTGAAGAATCCCTGTTTACAACGATCACAGTTGTCTCCTTCAACATTTTCCTGGAAAAGCACATTAAAATGTTACTTCTTCTATCTCCCAGTGAAAGAAACCAGGGTCCACATGCTTTTTGGTCTCTTTTGATTTGATGCAACAATGCAAAATTGTTTACAGGAAGCTTCTGGATGCCAATATTTTGAGCCAAACAGAATTTAATGGATTTGTGGGGTTGCAAATGGGTGTGGAATTTGACCCTTTGACTTTTAACCTTTTCCATCAACACACTCAATTTTTCTCTCTCATCTACCCACTTTAGTGTTTTGAGGAAGGAAAAAGTTGGGATGCAGAGAGGCCTTTCTTTTAACTTGCATTCAGCTAGTAGTCAATTTTACAGCTTGCAATTTGGATGTAATCAACCAGTGCAGGCTGCAGTTATTTTTGTATTCACTGTATGTCTGTACCAGTGCAAGGCTGTCCATCACTGGAAGATTCAGGATTAATTCCAATTAAGCAAAAGGCCTGTGTTTTTGCCTTTTAGTGCTTGTTTTCATGAACACTTTATGAGAAGGTATCTCCAATCCCACTTAACCTCACCATGTTCCCACAAGCAGAGACAGTAAAGTGAGGATAAAATGGTGGTATTTATGTCTCCAATCAGGTGGGGTTGGATAGAGTGAAGAGGACTCTCCTACGTTGGTGGACTTTGTTGTCTGTATGCACTGGAGGGAGATAATTATCGTGAACAGTAACCCTCTGCTCTCTCAGCAGATTTCTGCACTATCTTCCTTTGCTTAAGGGGAAAACAATGTACCTGATTCATGGTCATTCTAGCTCTCTTGAGAACTTGCAGTTATCTGCAAGTTCCCAAGAAGGGAAATTAGGGGAAGAACTTTTTAATCCCTGGTTTCCCTGCTCATGGGAATAGAGGAGGAGGGACACAATCACTACAGAGTAACTACCTTGCTTGTGAGAGTAAATCCTAAAAATGATAATATAGTCTGAACCATGAACCCCATCTCCTGCAGGGAACTGGAACAGAGGATTCAAGTTCTGGGGCTGTTGCACAATTTGGCCATGAAAACAAACATGATGCTAAATTCCACTTTAATACCACTTTAACATTTCTTCTGCATGTTGCAGGGCTGTATTGGTGTCCTATGCAGTACTGCAACATGCATAAGAAATGTTAAAGTGGTGTTAAAGTGGAGTTAGCACCTTTGCTTTTCAACAACGGTTTATGCTGTCCACGTTGCTGAGTTACCAAGAATGTCACCAATCTGGCTAATATGCAGGGAAAGGATCGTCACTTCCCAGGGGTTTTACAAGAAGGATCACATTGTGGTGGTAATAATTCAACATTTTTCAAATGTATCCTACAGGAGAATTGTTCTGGTAAAGAATCTTTTGCAAATAATCTGCACATGGCTTCTTTAGTCCTGGACACAGCAGTGTGTGGTATGCACACGTGGACCACAATCATTGACTCCAGGCCAGCAAAAGCTGAACTCACTATGGAAAGGATACCTGCAATATGTATCTGGGATCAAGCTGGTTATGTAGCACTGGAAAAAAAATCCACTGAAAGTCATTCACATGCCTTCTAGAGAAACGTTGGCGATAAGAAGAACAAGGGGAAAAGGAGAAGCAGAGAAAAAGAAAATAAAATACAAAAGGGCAAAAGAGAAAAAAAGAGAGGAAAGGAAAGAAAGCTCGTGACAGAGTGGAAGAAAAAGAGGCAAGAGAGCAGAGAAAGGGCAGATGTTAAACACGGATTATATCACTCTCTATGTAGTAATCCTGCATAATGCAAAATCCCTTTCCTATATCCCCCTCAATGTTTCCATTGCCAGAGCTGCCAACTAACAACATCAGTTGGAATCTGTTCTTCACACCAAAAGAAGTAGTCAGAAAGCAGCTGTCTAAGCTTTTGGTCTAAACATTTAAGCTACAACACTGCTGTACGCTAAGTGATGCACTTCTAAAGTGACATGGTATCAGCTTCTGGGAATGTACCATGTTTTGCCCACCTAAATGTTTGTGGGAACAATTCTTAGCAGCCGTTTTGAAAAGATGATCCTAAAAGTTGATTTCCTATGATCCCAATGTCCTGACAACGTTATTGTTGGTTTCGGAGGCAGAAAGGAAAGCAAGGAAAACAAAGTAAATACAGTATACTATAAGTACACATACTAGTCAATCTTAAGTTTTCATTTTGAGAAGGTGGTAATTTAATATAATCAAACTTTAGAGATGGAAAATGTCACCTAATCCCTCCCACTGATAACAGAGAATTGTTTCTTACAGAATAGCACACATTTTTAAATTACACAAGTCATTAAACTTAGACAACATTCCCTAGTGGAATGTTCCACAGAGCTCCTATGTTAGAGCTCACTATTAACTTCCTACACTTGTTTCTTCTTTACTTTTTATTTCTTGAATTCTTACATGTATTAAAAGTCATAAAAAGAGACGGCTGCCCTCTGAAAATTGCAGAGACCATAACATTTTGTGTTTTAAATGATTTGCAAATAGTCTTCCACTCCACCCTTCTTCCAGTTCAAGGATACCAGAGGTGGGGAACCACCCATGGCCTGTAGGTCAAATATGGTGTGTGGCTATTTTTTATTAGTCACTTTCCAATTCCTGGATCTCATCCCTACCCTCAAGTACTGGAAGAGTGATCCCAGGAAGGGAGTAGAAATGACGATAAGGATAAGGATGTATCCATGGCACAGATCCATGATCTGGACTAGGGCTGAAACGAAGTCTTCAGAAAACTTTGGAATTTGTTGAATATTAGGGTATTCAGTTTCGAAAGACTGAATTCCAAAGTTCTGAGGACCAAGGCTGTTATTCAGAAAACTTCAGAAACATCTGTGCACGTGGGGGGCTGGTGGACATTTGAGCTTCCCTTCTTCTGGAAATGAAAGTTAGTGCCATATTTGGTAAGAGAGGGGTATGGGAGGAGACAATTGAGTGATGGTAATCCAGATGGCAAGTTTTGATTGGCTGGCTTTTGAATTGACTGGCAGGGCAAAATAAAAGTGTCTGAACTGCAGTCATTTTGTCCATTCTCTTTGGTGAATTTGGCTGCGCTGCATGCTACAGACAGTGCTGCCGGATCTGTAACTAATCAGCTGGGTGTGTGTGAAGAGGGGTGCCTGGCCTGCCATGGTATAGTTTGGCCTGTCTTGTCCATTGGGCCAATGCTGGGGGATGGGGTTACATTACCCTTTACCATGCCATGCAGGGTTTTTTTTGTTTTTTTTAAATGATTGGGTGTCACATTGCTGCCTGCTGCTCGGTTGGCACTTGGCACCATGAGGAGGGATCTCTCTTCCTAGATCCACTTCCTAAGTTTGCTTGGTCAGTTCAAGTTACCATTGCCACAATGCCAAGCCAAGGAAGAGGGTGCCCCTAGAGGGGGACGGGTGTGAATGTCTGGTTTCTTAATTTTGTGACTGCTGCCGGGGCCTGTGTCTTCTTATCTTTCTGATATTTGGCAGAGATGATTGTGAACATGTGATATACAGCCATGCCAAATTTCATGTACACTGGGTGGACTACGTAAATGCTACAGACAGACATACATTTATGAGTTAATTGCTTATACCACCAGAACCCTTTATCCAATACTTCTGAAAGTTGGAAGAGATAGTAAATATGGGTAGTGGTATAAACCTGCCAAGTTTCATCTACATTAAATGTGAGGCAAAGAGGTTACAGCTAAGAATGTATATGAAGATTTTTGCAAAATAATATAATTCAACTGTTTGTAAAATTGGATTCCTTTATCCAGTCTTTTTGGAATTTGGTACACTTAATGCCTTCTATTGGAGGTACAATCTCTCCATGATTCAGCCAAATATAATGAAGAACAAAAAAGGTACATCCAAAAATGTGTTTTCCATTGAAACCAATGGAAAACAAAAACAAAAGCAAAAACAAAAACAAAAATTTGATATTTATGAAAACGAAAATGTCAGATTTAAACAACACAAACAAAAAGAAAAACTAAAAAAAACATAGGTCCCTGGTACACACCACTAATCAGTACATCATGAAATTTACCCATCGCTTGAACCTCTAGACTAAACAGCCTAAGAATTAAAACTCTTCTAAGAGGAGATTTTTATTTCTGTCCAACAGCATTTCAGTGTTATGCATGTGCCAAGTAGGAATAAGGTTAATACCCTGAGCAGATTTTCAGGGCCATTCAGCTGTCACATTGGTTCTTTATGAGAATATGCAATAAGAGCTAACAGAGCGGATATTTGTGTCTACTCCTGCTCCTGAGAACTTAATAGAAGAGTTTTCACTTGTGTCAAATTCTCAATTAACACTGAAAGGAAACTGCCTCAAAGAAAAGATCAAAAATTGCCAGCAGCACCCTCAGCTTCCTCTAAGCATATTCAGGGAGAACCTCTTAAATTGAAACTTAGGGTATCTTTACATGTGATGGCTTTTCAGACACCACGCCCCAGGGTAAGAGTCCTTACCCCGGGCAGGAGTCTTCCCAGCCACCAAACAAATGTTCCAGTGGCCGAGGCTGGGAAGGGGGTGGGGAGAGGGCAGGAGATGTGCAGACGTGGATTTGCATGGTTCTGCCCCCTGTGCTCCTCAGCACGGCCCCGCCTCCTCCCTGACAGGTGGGTGCAGTGGCGTATGAGGCTGCCGTGCCAACCTGGAACTGGTTCAGCCACCGGACAGGGTTAGGTGGAGCAGGCCATCAAATGTGATGACCTACTCTACCACAGTCCGGGGTAGGCTTCCCCAGACCATGGCAGCGCTTAACCTGGGATGTGCGCTGGCAGGGAGCCCAGTGCACATCCTGGGTTTAGCCCTGCCACAGTCCAGTGTTACCTCTGCTCCCGCCTGTGGTGAATATCTGAAAATATCCTTAGAGAGCACTGACTGTTCAGGTGTAATACTGGGAGTTAGCTTAAAACACTAAGGCCACTTTTAGATGAGCGGCGCGCGACTGCGCATCACGATTGCACATAATTAGAAACGGCCACATGTATTAATTACACGAGATGGAAGCGGGGTATTATGTGCATATTATGGCAGTTGCACATTTTTAAAGTCCGCAAATTAAATACCACTTTCCCTCCCCAGTACAGGCTGCACGGGTGGAAGGCAGGTGGACACCCCTCACCCACCCTGCCCAGCCTGGATTTAAAAAATTATTTTTTTTCCCCTGAAGTCCCTGCTAGTGCGGGCTCTGGGCCGCCACCGGCAACCCAGAGCCCGCACCAGCAGGTAGGTAGTGGTATTAGGGTGATCCCTGGGGTGGGGGTGGTTTAACACACACACCAGCCCAGGGATCACCCTACCCCCATCACCCAGGGATCGCCTACCTTTGGAGCTCCGGGCAGCGGAGCAGGTGGCGGTGGCAGCAGCACAGCGGTCCGGAGGCTTCAGCGCTGGCTGGTGGCTTCAGCGCTTACTAGGCCTTCCGGTGTGGTGTTATTGGAGGGGAAGCTGTGGGTGCGGGCTGGTGCGCTGTAATCCAGCTGCCCTGAGACAACTTTCCTGGAGGAATAGCGCGAACAGAGCCGAGGGTCGGAGCAACACCTGTGACTGAGTGCGGAGGAGGCTGTCAGCTGCAGTGGGGGGCGTGGCCTGAGATACCTGGCGGCCATAAGGCACAGCACTGACTGAGGCATCTGTGTGGTGTTATTGGAGGGAAAGCCGTGAGTGCGGGCTGGTGCGCCGTAAGCCGGCTGCCCTGAGACAACTTTCCTGGAGGAACAGCGCGAGCAGAGCCGAGGGTCAGAGCAACACCTGTGACTGAGTGCGGAGGAGGCTGTCAGCTGCAGTGGGGGTGTGGCCTGAGATACCTGGCGGCCATAAGGCACAGCACTGACTGAGGGCGCGCACGCCTAAGGGCTGCGTGCGCAAGGGCATGCCCTTGTGCGTGTGGCCTTAGGCGCTGGCCGGGAGCGCTGGGAAACTCTGAAGGACTGGCTTCCCAGGACATTAGGAGGAGGAGAAATATGGATCGGAAGAGGCAGCGTCAGTCGGAGTCCCCGTTGCCAGCAGGAACCCCGCAATTGAAATATCGGAAAGCATGTCATCAGACTTGCCATAACCCCTGTTGAGTTAGTCAATCGATTCCAGGTTTTGGAGGACTTGGGGAACAGGGACCCTGTTTTACATCAATCTCCTATGGGCCCTGATAAGCAGGTCTGTTCGGATGTTCTGACTGAACTTACGGAGGGTATATCCCGTATATTACTTGAACATTCTGATGGGGAGGCACTGAAGTATCAGTGCCACTTGATTGCAAAAACGATAGCTTTATTGTTTGATAATATTGCAGATATTGGAGCTTCATTGGTGGGGGTGAAAGGCCAGCTGCATTCCTTATTGGGAAAGATCGACCAATTTAATTTTAAAAATTGTGCTTCCACGGATCTGCAAATTACTGACCTGGGAACCCAAGAACAGTCTCCCAGGGAAACGAGGTTGCAGGCTTTTTTTAGACAAAATTCCACCTCTAATTTAGTTCCTCCTTGCGAGGGTTCCAGTGTAAAGGATATAGACCACAAGGCTATCTGGCTGAAAATTAGACCTGTGGAATAGGGGTATACGCCAAGTTGGGACTCCGCTGAGCAGATAGCTAGGAATATTGCAGCGTTAACTACTATTAGGAAGGATAAGATGAAGATAATTAGTTGGGAATGTTTGAGCTCTGTGAGATACTGCAGGTGTCTCAGGGTTTATTTCTCCTCTTCTTGGGTGGTTGACAAACTATTTTTAGCTAGGAAAAATCTGAGGCGGCTTGGGGTTTCGATTGATTGTGTTTTCAGGGTGGTGGAAGGTAATAAGAACAAGAATGAGGAAGAAGGGGTAGAGCTGGACAATGCCAATAATGTCCCTATAATAAACCCAAGATTTTGTGTAAATCCAAGTATGGAGGATTCTATGCTGCCGCCAGCTGTAAATGGTAACCAAGAACGTGAAGATATGGAAACAGAGGGTATGGGGCATGTTCCTGATGATATAGTAGAGGATTTACTCTTAGCAAACAATCGAGCTAGTCCACCAGCAGCAGGTGCTGTGGATAGAGTCAATCCCTGTGGTCCTCTTTTGGTGGAAATTCAGGGCTATTTAGGGAATGAGGGTATTGGGGTGTTGGCCCCACTTTCATTGCAATCCTTTGAGAATTTGTCTATTATTCAGCAGGACATCCTTATACAGAAATTAGATCGTATTAGGAAAGAACTGCCAGTATTAAGTTTAGATTTTCAGGGAAAAGAGAATTGGTAGCCTACCTTAGGTGAATTCTTTTCTCTCATATTCTCTGCATACTCCTCCTGCTGGGTAGTTCTACCGTTGGCCTCTAGGAGGCAGATGAACTAATTTTTTGTCTGCGCCTGCGTCCACGGAGCTACCCGGCTCTTCGCCAGTCCGTTCGCAAGCTGAAAATTTCTCTTAATATATATATAACACTAGAACAATAATGGTTAACAACCCTATTACTATAAACTACTCCCCTAAAGAAAACACCTAAAAAACAGTGAGCAAGGTACCAGTCCCCCCAGCCCCCTGACTAAATTCGTGCTGTTTGGCAGGGAGGGGCGGAGGAGTATGCAGAGAATATGAGAGAAAAGAATTCACCTAAGGTAGGCTACCAATTCTCTTTTCTCCTCATATTTCTGCATCCTCCTCCTGCTGGGACGTACCCAAGCACTCCTGAAAACCTTTAAGGGTGGGAGCCAACAGCACTGGGGGACTCCAGTACCGCTTGCAACACCCTTCTGCCGAAAGCAGCTTCTGCAGATTGAAAAACATTTATTTTATAGTGCCTCACAAACGTGTGTATGGAGGACCAAGTAGCTGCCCTGCAGATTTCCTCGTAAGAGGCTCTTGCTTTAAAAGCGTACGAGGTGGCAGCGCTACGCACCGAATGTGCCCAAATCTGGAGGGGAGGAATCTTCCCTTTTGCCTTATAGGCCTCAACAATACCCTGCTTCAACCACTTAGAGATCAGGGTTTTTGAAGCTTTACGCCCCTGGTAACCTGGTCTAATGTTGACAAATAGGGCCGTGGAAAGCCGGAACCCTTTTGTCCTAGCCAAATAGATTCTAAGGGCTCGCCTGAGGTCCAGAGTATGCCATGCCCGCTCCCTTGGGTGGACAGGATTTGGACAGAAGGAAGGCAAAATAACCTCCTGGGACCTGTGGAACATGGTATTAATTTTAGGGAGGAAGGCCTGATCCAGACGTAACGTGACCGAATCCTTTTTGAAAATACAAAAGTTGTCCTCCATGGACAACGCCCCCAGCTCGGAGACCCGTCTCGCTGAAGTAACTGCAACTAGAAAAATCACCTTTAGTGTTAATAAATATAACGATATATGTCTTAGAGGCTCAAAAGGAGGTTTTGTTAAGGCCTCTAGGACTAAGTTCAAGTCCCAAGAAGGAACTCTATGTACCACAGGAGGACAAATTAACCTAGCTGCCCTAAGGAATCTACGTACATTCTTGTGTGAAGATACTATCCTGCCTGATACTGGCCTAAGGACCGAATCGATGGCAGCTGCCTGTCTGGCTAATGTGTTAGCCCTAAGACCCTTTTCTAAACCCAGCTGCAGGAACTCCAAGACTTGAACTACCCCTGCCCTGGTAGGGTCCCTATTTTGTTGAAGTGACCAGGCAGCAAACGTTTTCCAGGTTGCTTGATAACTTCTTCTTGTTGCCGCCTTTCTGGAACGCTGGATAGTATTCAGGACTGCCTCTGAATATCCCTTCTTCCTCAGTGCTGCCCGTTCAAGTTCCACACTGTTAACTTTAATGTCTGTATTTCTGCAGAGCAGACTGGACCTTGGGAGATCAGAGTTGGGATCAGTGGCAGCCTGTGGTATTGTGAATGGCTGCGCTCTATAAGTTCGGAGAACCACGGTCTCCTGGGCCACCACGGGGTGATTATCAGCAGATGAGCCTGTTGCCTGATTGCCTTGGCTATGGTTCTCTGGATCAAGGGAATTGGAGGAAAAGCGTACAAGAGGCCTTTGGGCCAGGGGTGGTTCAACGCATCGAAGCCCTCTGCTTCCAGACACCACCGCTGCGACATGAATCTGGGGACCTGAGTGTTTTCCCTTGTAGCAAACAGGTCCATCACGGGGAGACCGAACCAGTCTACTATCAGCTGGAACACAGATCTGTCCAGGGTCCACTCGTGGGGGTCCAGAGTCTGGCGGCTCAGCCAGTCGGCTCTCTTGTTTTCCAGACCCTTGATGTGCAAGGCCTTCAATGAAGATAGGTGTGATTGGGCCCACCTGAAAAGCTTGACTGACTCCCGATGTAACTCCCTCGATCTCGATCCCCCTTGGCGATTTATATACGCCTTCGCCGTTATGTTGTCTGTGTAAATCAGCAGATGATTCGAAGGAAACGTTGGCAGAAGTTGGCGCAGAGATAGGCGGATCGCCTTGAGCTCGAGGAAGTTGATTGACTTGTTGGAGTCCATCTTGGACCACAATCCCTGGGCTGAGTGAATCCCCGAGTGCCCTCCCCACCCCTGGAGGCTGGCATCGGTTGTTAACACTGTTCTGTCTGGCTCTGAAAGAGGCACTCCTGCCTGGAAGATTTCTGGGTTTAACCACCAGGACATTGAGTGTTTTAATCCTGGTGGAACGGGAACCCATGGGTTTAACCCCAGAGTGAGTTCTCTCTGCATAGTGCTTAGCTGCTTCTGCAAGGGGCGAAGGTTGAAACGACCCCAAGTCACCTGCCCTATGCAAGAAACTAGGAGACCCAGCAGGCTCGCCAGTCTTTTGAGTCTCATCCTTGAGTTCTGCTGGAGCAATGTGATCAGGCTCTGGATTTTCTTTCTCCGCTCCGGTGGTACGAAAGCTCGATCTGAGGAGGTATCTATTAGGATACCTAGATGCTCCAGACGGCGGCTCGGGATGAGATGGCTCTTTTCCCTGTTTATGATGAAGCCGTGTCTTTCCAGGTATGCAATGGTCTTGTTCAGGTGCATTTCCACCACCGAAGGGGAGCTGCCCCTGATCAGTATGTCGTCCAGGTAGGCATAGATATGAGTGCCCTCGCTGCGGAGGTTGGCAATCAATGGAGCCAAAATCTTTGTAAAGGTTCTGGGGGCCGAGGAGAGCCCGAAAGGGAGGGCCCTGAACTGCCAGTGATGTCTGTTGTATGAGAACCGGAGCCATCTTTTGTGTGGATTCCATATCGGGACATGGAGGTAAGCTTCCCTGAGGTCCAGGGAAGCCATCCAGTCGCCCTTCTGAAGGTTCCGGCATACTGACAGGGCTGTCTCCATTTTGAATCTTTTCTTCCTTACCACCTTGTTCAGGCCTTTTAGGTCGAGAACGGCCCTCCATTTTCCGAGCTTCTTCTCCACTAGGAACAAGATGGAGTAGACGCCCAAGAAACGCTCTTGCTTGGGAACACTCTCTATAGCCTGAATCTCCCGAAGTCTGCGTATCTCTGATACCAGTGCTAGATGCTTCTCTGGGTTCTTGGAGGTTGGGGAAGTCACGAACCTTTGCCTTGGGGGGCGCTCTACCTCTATGCGGTAACCATCTGCGACGCAGGATACTACCCAAGCATCGGAGACCGAGTTCTGCCACTCCGTCTTGTATTGCTGTAGTCTGCGTCCCACTCCTGGGGCGGAGTAGTCAGGAATCCTGTCTGGTCTGGGAGGGGCCGGCTCCCCTGGATCTGCGTCTATCGAATCTGCCCCCCCTAAAGCCTCTCCCACGAAAGGAGAAGTTGGTAGCAAACTCCCTGTGGCCTTGAAAATGCCCCCTCCTGTTAGGGCCAAAACCCCTAAACCTAAAGGGCTGGCCTCTAAAAAATCCCCTTTTTGGTATCATTTGTTGGAGGGTCTTGGGCTTATCTTTCGAATTAGCTTCCTCCAGGACCTTTTCAAGGCAGACCCCAAAGAGTTTTGAACCCTTGTAAGGGGCAGAGGTCAGAAGATTCTTGGCCGTAGTGTCTCCCTGCCAAGAGCGGAGCCATACCCTACGTCTGGCCGCTATCCCATTTGCCATAGCCCTGGCTGACCAAGATAGGCCATCTGTGGTTGCATCCGCCAGAAAAGCGGTGGCCATACAGATGCGGGAAGATAGCTTTTGTGACCTTTTATCTGAAATCTCGGGGTCCTGAGCCTCTTTCATCCATGCAAGGAGAGCCCTTGAAACGTAGGATGCCACTATGTTTACTCTCAGGGAGGCCGCTGTAGATTCCACAGCCCTCCTTAGGGCTGAGTCTACCCCCCTATCTGTAGGATCTTTAGGATGACAGTCACCCTCTGTTGGGAAAACCGTCTGCCGGGCTAGTGAGGCAGCAGCTGCATCTATCTTTGGGCTCTTGAACAAGGACTCCTTTTTTCTAGAAAAAGAGTACAGGGCCTCCTGGGTTCTATTCATCTTGAAAGCCTTATCGGGGTGCTTCCACTCCTCCAAGACAATTCTCTCGAAAGCCTTGTCGAGGGGCAGACCCTGATCCTTACCATGCACAGAAGGCATGTACTCCCTAGTCTCTTCCTCCTCCTGTGATTCGGAAGAGTCCCCCTTTGGATACTTTTCTGTAAGTTGGAGCTTTTTAATTACTTGAGAGAGCAGCTCCTCTCTATAGTGGGCCGGAAATTGACGCTCCCTATCCTTGGGGTCCGGGGTAGGCTCTACCCATTCCCCTTCTTCCATATCAGACTCCCCCTGGGAAGAGTCAGATGGTGAGCTATACAGGGCCTGTGAATGAGAGGAGCAGGCCTGTTCATTTTCCCCCCTCTGTTCCTCCACCTCAGAGTCCTGAGGAGAAGAGAAACTCTGTCCCCTAGCTCCCCCTAGTGGAGCTTTTGCCTTCCTGCTAGTCCCGGAGGACTTTCCCGCCCTCGAGCGTTTCTTTTGAGGCCCAGGCTCGGGGGAAGCTCGCTTTCTTTTCCCGCCTTTCTTATGTTGGGCCTGGGTGAGGGCCTTCAGGGAGGATAAAATTTCCCCCATAGTGTTGGCTAAGGAAGCCATCGAGGGATCCTGAGGGGCCTGAGAGCCCTCTTGCGGGGACCGAGACTCCGACCCGCCAGCGGGGGTGGGAGGGGGGGCTGTTTGCCCTTCAATAGAGCTCATCCTCAAATTAATTTGAATTTATTTCGAAATAGAGGGGCTCTTCAGTCGGGAGGGCCCAGCAGTGCTGTCCCTGATCCGACAAGACGGGGGGATCGCCGCTTGCTGGATGGCTTCCCGCTAAGCGGGAAGGAGATATGCGGCGTCCCCTGCTCCCCGGCGAACTGCGAGGGAGCCGGCGGGGTTTTTTTTTTTTTTTTTTTTTTAAAATTCCAATTTGTTTGCGGCCTGGCCGAGCGATACCCGAGACGGCGTCCGGGATCGCTAACCCCAAGTGCCCCGCCAAAAAATAGTGTCTAACACTCTCCTACTGTCTTTCCTAGGTTCCTGGAACCGATGCACGTCCTAACGGCCTCAAGGCAGACGACGGACTGGCGAAGAGCCGGGTAGCTCCGTGGACGCAGGCGCAGACAAAAAATTAGTTCATCTGCCTCCTAGCGGCCAACGGTAGAACTACCCAGCAGGAGGAGGATGCATAAATATGAGGAGAAATCAGCAGCAAGGAATAGAACGCGTTCAAATCCCTAAGTCTCTACCTGGGGCATGGACGGCTGCCCACTATCTAGAACAGAGCGAGATGGGACAGCCATCTCCCCCAAGGGTAGGCGTGCCCCAAAGTAAAAAGGTTAGAAATTTGGTGCAAACCACAATAGAAGTATACAGGAAGCCAGGGTCTAATGTAAGGGAGGAGGTTGGTGTGGCCCTAACTTCTGTAGGAGTAAATGGGGCTGATGGGGAGGAGGACCTTATAGAGATGGATTCCAATCAAAGGATAGATATAGTGGAGGCCCAGGGGAAGGAACCTTGGGACTGATATAGTGATGCTCCCCAGGGAAGTTCACTTTTTTGTGAGCCAGAGGAGCCAAACTATAAGGGGGAGTATTATTGGAATATGTCTAGTTTACTGGTTAACAGGGAGGTAGTTATGGAAAAATCTCCTAAGTCAAAGTATTCGCTTTATGGAATGGAGGACCTTACCCTGCAGTTAAAACTTATGTCATGGAATATTGCAGGGTTAAGGAATAAATTGGAAGATCTAGAACGGGTTACCTTCATTAAAAGCTTTGATGTAATATTAATTAAGGAAACCTGGTGTTTAAAGGAAGATAAGATTGTAATCCCCGATTTTTATGTGCATTTAAAACCTGGGCGTAAAGATCAACATAGAGGCTGGGTTTCGGGGGGTCTTGCTATATTGTTCGCTGACAAATATGGATGTCGTGGTAAGATTGTTCATTTGGATAGACCAGATGTTCAGGCTATAGCTTGGGAAGTGCAACCTGGTCTTGTTATTCTATTGCTCAATATATATTTACCTCTGTACCCCACAGTGTACCATGATCCAACTATTTGGGATGCTATGGGCCTGATATTGGACCAGTTAATGACCCAATTTCCCTCTGACCTTTTTTTAATGGCAGGGGATTGGAACACGAGATTGGGCGTTGAGGAGGACAATATGAAAGTTTCAATAGGTAATAAGAAGGGAGTAAGTGGAAAAAGTCACGCAACAGTGTTCGCAATGAGTCAGGGAAGTGTATGATCAATTTCTTGAATGAGAATGGCTTGCTGGTATTGAATGGGATTGGGCTAGGGGACCCGGAAGGGGACTTTACCTTTATTAACAAAAATGGTAGGAGTACCATAGATTACATAGTGGTTTATCTGGCACAGCTAGAATATTTTTCTTCCTTTAAATTAGTACCTAGACCTGAGTCAGACCATCAAGCTTTGGTAGTTAATGTAAATTTGAGAGGGGCTTCCACTCCCCAAGTATGCACGTCAGATATAGGAAGAGTTAGAGTTATGTGGTCTAACTCAGTGTTAGTTAAGCTGTTAGAAATACTTTGGAGCCCTCGGTTGGTACAGATGAAAGAGGAGATGATTAATGCAAGTGATCTGGATATGGAACAACTGCACCTATGTTATGATAGGATTGTACTTATTTTAGAAAGAGAAGTTCTGTCTAAGGAATGGAAGGAAAGCACGCCGCGTATAAACAATTGGTATGATGGAGAATGTAAAAAACTAAAACGCTGTCTCCTTAATTTAAGAGTTCAATGGGTTCAGTACAGTTCAGAGCAGGCGAAAAAGGCTTTTGTGAATACTAGAAGGAGCTATAAAGCTCTGATTAAAAGTAAGAAGGCATTGGCTTCAAACTATATGTGGGCTAGGGTAAGGGTAGCGGCAGCCAGAAAGATTTACGGTGCTTCTGGGCTCTGGTAAATCAAGGCCTGAGACCCAGACCCCATGGTAGGGGGTTCCAGATAAGTATGGCTTGCTGGGAGAGTTTCTTTGGAACCTTATATGCAGACACCTCAGAGAAAGAATTCTTAGTCCCTGTGCAGCAACATAAATTAGTGGAGAAGAGTTTTGACCCCCAAGTAAAAGAAGAGGATCTGCTGACGGTGATCAGGTCGTTGAAAAAAGCAAAAGCTCCTGGTCAGGACTTTCTGGTTGCAGAGGTACTGCAGGCAGCCCCCTCCTGGTGGCTTCCTGTATTGACAAAGTTTTTTACACAGATCAATGTACAAAAAAGCCCTCTGCGATCATGGGGGGAGAGCATTATAGTCCCTATATTCAAAAAAGGGGACCCGATGGATCCAGGTTGTTACCGCCCAATTAGTTTATTGCCTGTTATGGGCAAAGTCTTTGCTAAACTCTTATTGAGGCAATTAGAAGAATGGGTAGAAGGTAATCACCTTATACCCCGTGAGCAGTTTGGTTTCCAGAAACAGTGTTCTACACTAGATAGCTGCTTTGTCCTCTCCCATATATTGGATGAATATGTGCGAATTAAGGCCGGGAATTTTTTCCTGGCCTTCATAGACTTCCAGAAGGTCTTTGACTCAGTCTCTAGACAGAAGCTGTGGTTAAAACTATTTCATCTTGGGATAGATAAGGACCTTCTGGAATTGATAATTGCTCTGCATTCAAAGAATACTGCTAGGATCAGAGTGGGACAGAATGGAGCTCTTTCTCAAGCAATTAGTGTGAATAAGGGGGTTCGTCAGGGGTGCGTGCTTGCCCCCATGCTGTTTAATCTTTATGTGAGTGATTTACCCTGTGTGTTAAGCTCCCCAAAATGTTGTCCCCCAAAGATTAAGAACGAGGCAATTGGTGCACTTATGTTTGCAGATGACATTGTAATTCTGTCTCAATCCAGAAGGGGATTGCTTCACCAACTTGAAGGGCTGATGTCTTATTGTAAGGACAATGAGTTAGTTGTAAATCCTGCAAAGTCCCAGATTATGATCTTTGGGGGGGAAAAACAGCTTCATAAATGGTGTGTAGATAAGGTAGAGTTTCAGCAAACTGATTCATATGTTTATCTGGGCATGACGTTGTCCAATAGGGTTATTTGGGGGAAGCATAGACATCAAATAGCCTTTAAAGCATTAGCAATTGCTAAAGGTATTTTGAGATTGGCAAGGAAAGCCAGGGCGGTCCCTCTTGCTGATATATTGTATTTTTATAAAACGAAGATTCAAACCTTGTTGACTTATGGGTCGGAAATAATATCGGATAATAAAGGCCAGGTCTTGGAAGTTGTACATAACAAATTTTTAAGGAGCTTGTTGGGATTGCCCCAGAGTGTTCCAGCCTCTATTTTAAGAGCTGAGATGGGGCTCTCTGCAATTCCGACATTGGGGAAAAAACAAAGGGTGAGGTACTGGGCTAAATTATTGCTCCTAGATGAAAATTCACTCCCCTCCCTATGTTTACGGGAACAACTTGAATGTCAAAGTCCACGGGGGTACCCATGGATAAGACAGGTCATGTCTGATGTGCAAACTATGGAGTGGTCAACAGCCTCTTTTGGGGGGAAAAGTAAGCACCAACAAAGAAGTATGATTGAGACCCGTTTGCAAGATATAGCCATGCAAGAAGATATGGCCTGCCTGAGGGATTGGAAGGTGGCCCCTTACTTCTCGAGGATTAAACTATGTTTTGGATTTGAGCCCTACTTAGAGAAATTGGAAAATCCGACGCAGCGTAGGGCTTTTTTCAGACTGCGTCTCCAATTATTTACTTCATCAGTGTGTCAAGGGCGCTTTAATAACATTCCATATGCGTCCAGAGTGTGTCAATGTTTAGAGGGGGCGGGGTGGACGATTTAGCCCATTTCCTGCTACATTGTTTATTTCATATTAGTTTGAAGGAAGTCTGGCTCAAGCCATTATGGGCCAGAAGAGAGCCCCCTATGGATGAGGGAAAAATTATTAGCATACTGACGGCCAGTGACAGTCAGGAGCTAAAGATGATTGCTTCCTATGTCATCTTGGAGGAACAGTACGGCGAAAGATGTTGATATAGGAAGGGTTTATGAATTGTCTGGGGATGTATAGGCGAGCTGATTGCGATTGTGGGAGAAGGGTGCTTGAAGAGTAAATTGATGTCTTATTTATGTATATGGACTACCTCCTCTGTGTATAGACCTGCCGGCCTAGGTTATTGTTTAATGCGGCTCGTTGAGCGCTGATCTGGTTTGTTCTTATTTTTATGTATGTATTTGTATTTCTTTTATGTTTCATGTTGTTTGGCCATGGCGTTAAGCTAGTGCCGTAATAAAATTGAATTGAATTGAATACTAGGCCTTATGAATACTAGTGCCGTAATAAAATTGAATTGAATTGAATTGAATACTAGGCCTTCCGGGGAACTTCCCGGGTTTCCCGGGAAGGCCTAGAAAGCGCTGGAGCCACCAGGCAGCGCTGAAGCCGCTGGACTGCCGCAACCGCCGCCGCCCGGAGCGTCAAAGGTAGACAATCCCTGGGTGGGGGGGTAGGGTGATCCCTGGGCTGGGGTGTGTATTAAACCACCCCCCACCCCAGGGATCACCCTAGTACCTGCTGGTGCGGGTTCCAGGTCGCCGGCAGCAGCCCAGAGCCCACACTAGTAGCTGGGACTTAGGGTAAAAAAAATAAAAAATTAATCCAGGCTGGGCAGGGGGGGTGGGGGGTGCCCCCCCTTCCACCCACACAGCCTGGGAGGGGAAGGGGGGAGGTATTGGGTTTTTTCCCCATTGATTTCAATGGGGACAGTTCCCCATTGAAATCAATGGAATAAATCCGGTACCGGTATACCGGTTTTAATCCAGTAAACTGGGTTTTTGTAAACCGGTAACCCATAAAACTGGTAATCAGTTTTTTCCAGATGTCCCACCCCTACTATCTGCCCGACTGGGCTTAAGCGGGTTACAGTGCACTTTGATTATTATGACCTGTCATAACCCTACCAGGATTGGGTTCGCCATGGTGGCTGTGATTGGCTGCCATAGCTGCATGTCATAGCAGGAATGGGGGCACTGGCCGCAGTGCATAGCCTGATGGCTGCATGTTCATGCGTCTCTCCACCCGTCCCAGTGGCCCAGCCAAGTGAATGTTTGTTCCATGGCAGCACCCAGCCCAGACCGTGTCTGCCACAGTTTTTCCTCCTGACCTGGGTCAAGTGGCTGCAGCGGTGCTGTCACTTCTGCTATCGTCCATAATTTCCAAATGTTTTTGAAGTGTTTAATCTATTGTGCATTTCTGTACAGAGGCTGTTACATATATACTGTACTTCCTTCAACTACAGTCAGGGCTCATGTATTCTGTACTACTGCAAGCACAGAAATTTTCACCGAATTTGGCAATTGGCCTAATTCACATGGAAATTGCCACTGGCAGCTTGGAATTACAGCATGAATTGGAAGCATGGTGAGGTAGCCAATGAGATGTCAGAAATGTGAGCTAGTCAATAAGAGGCCAGCACTGTTAGCCATCAGCATGTTTTCTGGGGCCATGATGCCTGCTGCCTTCAGAAAGGAGAAACCCACAATCTTTCACTGGAGATTATTTTCCAAATTCTGTGAGAAGAATAAATTAGGCAGATCAATGGAATTTTGCAAATTATACACTTTTTAAAAATGCAATTGAATTTATCATCATGCCAGTCTATCGACTTTGGACATCTCCTATCTTAAAAAACCTACATAATACCCCACACAGCAGCTGTGTGTGTTGCATGGGAGGATAGACATCCATGCAAAAAACACAAACACAAACACAAACACAAAAACACACACACACACAAAAACACACACACACACACACACACACACACACACACACACACACACACACAGAGAGCTGTGGGTATTAAATGGGTTTTTAAGATAGGAGATGTCCAAAGTTGATGGAATGGTATGACAAGAAACTCAATTGCATTAAAAAATATGTATAATTTGCAAAATTCCATTCATCTGCCTAATTTATTCTTCTTACAGAATCTGGAAAATAATTTTACAGAATACATGGGGCGGCTATGACTATAACATCATAGTGGGGTGATGCCCTGTGACAGTTAAAGATTAGAGTAGAGTACCATACTCAGAACAGAAGGACTTCTACCCTCAAAAGGGTCACAATTGTTTGATACACAGATATTCCCACAGCTAATTTCAACAGCACAGCAATGAAGCTACCTGAAAATGTCTTTTCCTCTCATAATATTCGTGAATTACTATAGCAGAAAAGAATTCAAAATCCATACCTTGCAGTTGCAAGGCCCTACACAGGGGTCATCATTTAAGCTCCCTTTCAGTGAGCAGTTGCATGGCTGGCAGTCAGGATAGCCTTTGTAACCTAAGGCACATCTATCACAGGCCTTTTGTGCATAGCCCGTCTTGCAGTGGCAGGATCCTGGAAGCATGCCTATGCAGAAATAATAATAAAAAAAAACACAATACTCTAGTACCCATTGATTATTAGCAACTGAAACGGAATACTGATTATCATCAATTGAAATGACTAATATTTTGTGGAGAAAATCTTCAAAAATATATTTTCAATTCAAAGATTTTGAAATGAATTATTTTAATGTTGCATTAATTTTTTTTAAAAAACCCCAAAATATAGGTAAACAATTATTATTTTTTGCTAAAACTTCCCAATTCTTGGGAGTTTCATTAACTTTTAGTTACTGAAAATGTTTTTATTAATTTATTTATTCAATAACTTATATCCCGCTCCCTCCAGCCCTACGGCAGCTCGAGGCGGCTCACAAAAGGTTTCTGCATCAGAAATACTGAAAAATGAAAATGTTGGGAGTTTGACAACTATTGTTTGCTTTTTGTTTCGACATTTGAAAGTTAAAAATTCTCCATCCTGATATCCATATTTGTAGAAATGTCATTAAGAATGATAAGTACATACAAGTAGTAGGCAACTCAAGATAGCAACTCAAGTTATTCATCCTGCCTCCTGCATTCCAGCAGAGGGTTGGATAAGATGACCTTCGGCGTCTCTTCCACTCCTGAGGTTCTAAGGTTCTACGATTTGAATGCTTTCAGTTTTAATTAACATTTTTAATGTGTTTTTAATTAATGAATAATTTCTTAGTTGAAATATTTCCAGGTTAGTTGGCTATAGTTTTCTCCATTTCTGACATGCCCAAACTTCATTGCACCTCCGGCTAACCTGCAATTTTGACCATGTTCAGCCCCTCCTCTCCTTCCATTGGCTCCCTCTCCCCTTTGGAATCAGTACGAACATCTTGTTCACACCTTTGAGGGAAGGGCATGGGGGACACACATTTTATTTTCACCCTGGGTCCCACAAATTCTAAGGCAGGCCCTCTCCAAATACGTGATCATATTCAGTGATCAAAACTGAATATTTAAGCCAAAAAGGCCAAATTTTAAAAATTATTTTTCTTTTCTTGTAAACACATTTTAAACCTGGGGAGGGGGGAAACCCCCTGCTTCCCATAGTATGAAACCCTACAGACCGCCCATCGACACCGTGCTGTGATTACTGCGGTAGGTGTGACTGAGGAGCAATCATTTACTGTAACTGAGAGCAATCCGAAAGCTAAGGAGCAACCACAGTCCTTGGATTTAAACCACACTTTCACTATTTAAAGAAAGACACAGAACATAGCAATAGTGGGAGTTAGAATAAAAATTGCCATTTATAACAGCATGGAAGCAGACCTTGTTTTTTAATTTCTTGGCCAATAGCCTGTGCCCTCTTTACCCACTGACTCACTGAAGTCACTGTGGATTTTCTAGCCCTTCTCTCCTCCTTCTAGACTTTGTCTTATTAATCTGTGTGAAAAACAGTTACTGTCTCTGTTGTATTAATCAGGTTATGTCGCTGTATCAAGAATCTTTAATTACTTTATCGAACTGATGTAATCAGTACATGGCTGATATACTAGATTTTGCACCTTAGAGCTCTGTACTTACAGCTCTGTTGTGCTCCTTCCTTTTGTTTTCCACTGATCTTTTTTTAAAAGAAAGTTTACTACAGTATATGTTTTGTCAAAGGAGTACAATTAGTCCAATTAAAAAACCTCTGAAAAATTGACCTTGCATCCCAACCATCAAATGTCCAGGAAAGAAGGCCAACACTGCAGTCCTTGAACACAAGGAAACAGTGTTCCTTGAACACAAGGAAACAGCTTATTCTTTATTTGATTTCTGCTCTTATACAGAAACCAAGGTGAGCTTGTAATCCTATACGGTAATATAGAGACAGTAGGTAAATGTGACACATTTCAAAAGGACTTTCCCTAGTTTTCAAATGCAAATAGGCATTGAGAAGAAAAGAGGGGAAAAGATTAAAAGTAAAGCACATCCTTAATCTCTGTCTCTGGAGGAGAAAGCTCCTTGCTCTTGGCAAGAGGGCCAGAAAATCCTATACAATGATGCAACTGCATGCTGTGTGCTTCATACATGCATTGGATTTCCAACATAGAATGAGGAGTGCATGCTGTGGGCAGAGTTTGCATGGGAACACTGTATGAGTTTCTGAATGCCCTTTGCTACCACCTTTCAAAGAAGATTGGAATGATGGGGAGAAAAAAATCCATAGGGAGCATTCTCCCCAAAGTGCAAATGTCACAATGTCGCAGACCGCAGAACCAAAAGAGAGCATGAGAGAATATGGCAGTGAAAAAACGCCACTCTCAAAGAGAAGTTTCTGTAAGAACAGAGGCAGATTAGCAGCTACCTGACTGGATTTGCAAAGGTCTCTTGTGAAATGGTATTTCTGTACTTTTGCATAGAGAAGAGAGGCTATTATTCAGCTTTCATTTGAATAATGTGGTTCATAATGTTGAACACTGTAACTTGACTAGCAGGGATCTCACCTCCTGGAGCCAGTTTCTCATCCTTGACACAAGTATCATGGGAAGAGCCGACCGGATCACAAATACATGGGCGGCAGGGGTTGGGATCACCTGGAAATACCTGTACACATACAAAAAGAACAATGACTTTCAAAACCAAATCTCCTGGTACTTAATTTTTAAAACCTCAAAATAGAATCAGACTCTGTTTAGGTGGTTTTTGTTTGTGCCAGATGAAACAAAAAGTTTGAATGGCATCAATCACTCAATCTATTAATCACTATTTAATCAAAACGTTCATCTGAGCTCTCAATTTTTACCAAACAGACATTTGAGCAGTTTAGGACCAGAATTTAATCTTCTTAAGAAAAATGCTATAAACTAATATTATGCTTTTGTTCTTTATTGTCTTCCAGGTCCTACAATTTAACTTGGGACAAAAAAGCACAAAGGGGAGCTTATTATAGAGATGGAAAATTAGACTATGAGAAAATTGTTTAGTGCTCACAGACATGCAAACTTTAAGAGAACAAATGAAAAAGACTTGGACATTTTTCACTGTTTCCATGTATAGGGCTATCCCACCCAGTGGACAAACGAGACAAGTTTGACTGACTTTTTGAGGCATCCTGACAAGCTCCAAGAGCTGTGAAGAACCCTCTGTGCTTCTCACAGAAGGCCAGGCTGGGGGCCACCCTCAGCATCACTGAAAACTCTGGGAATCTCTAAGCATTGGATACAATGGACATAACAGTGGACCGCTGTGGCCTGCTTTGTTACGCTTTGGCCCAGACCAGATATTGGTCTGGGATTGCCCTTGGCCATGTCTGTGGCTAGCCCAGCCTCTGACCTTAGCAAACCTCCAAAATCACAGCCTGGGCTAAGGCCCGCCTGACTGGTTGGACCAAAGTGGGCCAGAAGCAGGCTATCATGTCAGACACAGCCAGGTCAAGTCCACCATGGCCAGGACACTATGGCTGACTTTCATTGGCCTCCATGGCTGCCCACCATGGTGGTGGGAGGGTCTCAGGACACATCACAGGGCGGGGACAGGGGCAGTCATCCACACATTGGTGGTTCTCCCTGCCCTCCCCAGGTCCCTAAGATAAGAACATAAGAAGTACCATACTGTGTCAGACCAATGGTCCATCTAGCCCAGCATCCTGTTTCCAACAGTGGCCAATCACGGTGGCTTGGGAGAAGCACCCAATAGGTCACAATCAGGAATCCATTTCATGTTGTTTTCCCCCAGCTCCTGTCATGTTCCCTGATCCTGTCTGGCTAATAGCTGCTAACAGACCTATCTATCTTCCAGAAACTTGTCCAAACCTCTTTTAAACTCAGCTATAGTACTGGCCCTTACCACAGCCTCTGGCAGTAGATTCCACAACCCAATTATACAGAGTGAAAAAATATTTTCTTTTATTTGTTTTAAACTTGCCACCCATGAGTTTCATGGAATGTCCCTTAGTTCTAGTACTAGGGGACGTTAGTTCTGCAGCCCGGCCTGGCCTGGCCTGGCTCATATCCACTGTGGCGACCGAACCCTGTTTTTACCCACCCAGGAGGGTGTTAATGTGCATGAACCGCTTCACTGTGGTGTGTTTGTGTTTCTGTCTCTGTCTGTCTGTATTTGCACATGTTTTTTTTTCTGTAAATGTGGGAAGGGGGACTGTTTGTATGGGTTTGTCAGGGATAGTCCAGAGAATAGCCAGGAACAGGGTCAGGTTCAGGCAGGACCAGATCTGGAGAGAGAAAGCCCCGGGGAACATTGGAGTATACAGTCAAAATTAAGGCCAAAGGGAGAAAGCTGGGAGTCCATCAAATCAGGCATCTGAATCGAGGTGCAGTCCAATATACAACTCAGAGGTTGTATTCCTTGACAAATTTGGCTAATGGCCGTTAGCCCAATTGGTCATTAGAGCTAAAATTTCCACAGATCATAAAACCTCTCTCTCTGTCCCTATGTTAAAGTGCAAATTGTAGGACTTCATGGGCGTTGTGAGCAGGACAGACTGTATCCATGTCTGAGCCAGGCCAAACAGCCTGGTGAAGGTAACAGGCAGAATTACTATGTACTATATTCAAGAGCTGATGATAATTCTAGGATCCCCTTTCCACAAGCTCCCTTCCCCAGTCAAAACGTCTCTGCCTTCTGAGAGTGCATGTTGAAAATCCCTACTGATGCAAAAGTTGTATTTACAGGATTGCATCCTCCTTTAATTCAAACTGAAGTACTAGCTGGAGGCCCTGACCTCAAGTGCATTCCTTCATATCAACACAATTTGCTTTCATATTCCTGTGAACATCGACTTTACAGACTTCCAACTGTGAAAGATGACTATTAGGCTGTCAGAATTAGAACTTAACCTTCAGAAAATGGCAATCAAAAGTGTGTCTCCTCTACTTAATAGCCTAACTTCACACACAGAACTGATGGGTTGAACTACAGGAACTAGAGGAAGTGACAGCAGAGCACACTTTACCCCTTTGGGCCTGAAGTAGCCATCAATGCAGGTCTCGCAGTTTATGCCCGCTGTGTGGCGTGTACAATTAATACACACTCCACCCCCATTATATTCTCCACGGATGTTCAAACTCTGATTTCTGTCTGCAACATTCGGATCATAATAGCATTCTTCAGCCTTCCCATGACAATTGCATGCTGAAAAAGAGACAATTGCATTAGCAAACATCACATCCAGGAAGTAGACACATCAAAATAACATTTTACTGAAGTATTAACAACGTTGTTTCATCATTTTGACATTTGTTCTTTGTATATTAAACAAATGGCATACTTACTCATGAGCATATTTCTGCTTCTGCTCTTAAAAATGAGGGTTTTTTAAAAATAAAAATAAAAATAAGGCCTTTCCACAAATTCAGGATACCCTGGATATAGTATTTCCCTTGTCTTGAGTACAAGGGGAATCCCCTTAAAGCTTTTTCGGTTTACTTGTTTTGACATGTCATAAGGTACTATTTTTTAAAATTAATGATTGCATTACATTTTCCAAAAGCACATGTTACTCACAAAAATGTTGGGTAGTGCAAGACACAGCAGGATACAAACACAACAAAGAATCTACTCGGTTTTTAAATGTCAGCTATATTGTATTGCATATGGGTCAGAACAGGGTTCATGTAGCCAATCTCTTGACAACTTCAGGCACTTTAGATCGGACTCCCTGAATCAAATTCTGAGGGTGATGCTGCTACACGAGACAGGGAAAGGAGGCTATCACGCCTTAGGTAGCTTTACCCCTACTTGGGCGAACAAGCCACGTGATGCAGTGGCTCGTGCACCCAGAGCCCACCAGATGTTACCTGGGGCAGGGTGAACAACTAGTTGCTCTATGATGTGTCATCAGAATTTTTCCGAGGACACATTGCGGAGCAGTCTTACCCCACATGGGGTAAGGCTGCCCAGGGTAGAGCAACTCATCTGGCTGGACTCCTTCTACCTGCCACACAGAAAGCTCTGTGGCACAGCTGTGAGCAACAGATGCTGGCATGAGTCACACATGGCCAGGGGTAGGCTTTAGGTCTGGCCAGGAGAGGGAGACGGGGCATACAGGGCATGCACTCATGCCAGCCCGGCTTCCCCACAAATGGCCGGCTGGCTCCCTGCACTTGCCCCACAGTGTGGTGGCAGCGATTGCCCACCATGGGGCCATGCAGGGATTCAGTCACCACCGCTTGTGTGGCCTCATCCTGGACCTGCAGGTAGAGCTGAAATGCATATTGACGGACGGTGTGGGGAATGTTAATATTGGAGGAGTGGAATTTTGGGAGTTGGGGTGTGGTGTTGGGGGTTGTTGACCTCGCTCTGGTGACAGGAGAGGGAGGTTAGAGGGTGGTGTGGAGGGGAACCCCTGGTGCGAGCAGGGGTGACCCTATGGGGGGGGAGGATTGCCCGCCGGTGACAGAGGTGGGTAGGTGGGTTCAGGGGGGGTAGGGTCCCTCTCGCCAGCTTGTAGTGGAAGTCTATGGAGGGTGGGTGTCTAACAGGGTTCTCTGGGGAGGGGTTCTGCAGCTATCGGGGTTGTTACAGGTCGGGGGAGATATGGTCCAATGGGGAGGTGAGTTCCATCAGTGAGGAGGGAGCGGTGCCTTGTTCCCATTACCTTCTCGACACCCCATGCAGATAGCTTGTGGGTTGAGGCCCAGGAGACCCAGGCCTTGGGCTGGTGCTGCTGAGCGTGAGGTCGGTTGTCAATAAGTCATCTACCATCCAGGAGTCAATCCCGGAGTGGGACGCCAACCTCGTATGTATTACAGAGACCTGACTTGACAAAGAATTGGGCCCTATCTTGACCAATCTTGTTCCAGCTGGGTTCGCTGTGCAGCATCAGCCTTGGCTGGAGGGACGGGGTGGGGGGAGGGCAGTGTAGCCATTGTTATCAATGATGCATTGTCTTTTAGGAGATATCCGGTGCAGGCTCCACCAGGTGTTGAGTGCTTCCATCTTGTGTTGGATTTGGCCGGGGACTAGGGGCGCTACTGGTGTACCGTGCACCCAACTGCCCGGCGGCATCCCTACATGCTCTTGCTGATCTGGTGTCAGATGTGATCCTCCGGAGGCAGATGTGATCCTCCGGACCACTAGATTAGTGGTCCTGGGGGTCTTTAATATCCATACTGACACCGATCTTGGAGGAGCGAGGCATGAGTTCATGGCCTCCATGACAACCATGGGCCTGTCCCAAATCATCTGTGGCCCCACACATGAGGAGGGACATACACTGGATTTGGTTTTCTGCACCGGCCTTGAGGCGGGGGGTCAGTTAGTAGGAGTTAAGGCTGTAGAGCCTTTGTCATGGTCTGACCATTACCTCCTTAAGACGTGCATCCTGGCGCACGATAGCCCCCGGCAGGGTGCAGGACCTATTAGATCGGTCCGCCCCCGGAGACTTATGGAACCGGATCGGTTCCGGAATGCTCTGGGGGAGTTTCCCCTGGACCTTGACACCCGCTCTGTCGATGATCTCGTAGCCTTCTGGAACACCTTGTTGGCCGAGACCATAGACAGGGTGGCTCCCAGGCGTCCGCTGCCCTCTCGAGTCTCCCGCAGGTCTCCTTGGTTTACTGAGGGTCTGCGGTGTTTGAAGCGGGAGAGCAGGCGGTTAGAGCGACGGTGGCGCCGGACTCGCGACCAGTATGATCGATCGCAGCATAAGAGCAGTTTAAAGGCTTATGCTGTGGCGGTGCAGGCAGCAAAGAAGCAGTTCTTTGCTGCTCTTATTGCATCTGCAAAGTCACGTCCAGCGGAGCTTTTCCGGGTGGTGAAAGGCTTGGTCAGTCCTGCCTGCCTCCGCCTGGACCTGGAGCAATCCAGTGACCGCTGTGACCGGTTTATCGAGTACTTTGTAGATAAGATCGCTCGCATCCGCCACGATTTCGGCACCACAGTTATTGCAGAGGATCATCTTGGGGCTATGGATGCCCCGTCCTGTCCTGTTTTGTGGGATCGGTTTCAGATGGTGTCGCCTGCCGATGTGGACTCCTTGTTGGGATCTGTTCGTGCCACTACCTGTGAGCAAGATCCATGCCCGTCCTGGCTGGTGAAAGCCAGCCAGGAGACGTTACGGCCGTTGTTGGCTGGGGTGGTTGGTGCCTCCCTTCGGGAGGGCAGGGTGCCTGACTGCCTAAAAGAGGCTGTGGTTAGACCCCTGCTCAAGAAACCATCTCTTGACGCTGATGCTCCTGCCAGTTATCGGCCGGTCTCTAACCTTCCCTTTTTAGGGAAGATTATTGAACGGGCTGTGGCACGACAGCTCCAGGAGCATCTGGACCACATCGGTTTCCTTGATCCCTCCCAGTCTGGGTTTCGGCCTGGGTATGGTACGGAGACGGCATTGGTGGCCTTGGTTGACGATCTCCGTCTGGCGTTGGACCAGGGTCGTCAGACCTTACTGGTCCTGCTAGACCTTTCGGCTGCATTCGACACAGTCGATCATGAGGTGTTGGTGACTCGCCTGCGGGACCGTGCTGGAATTGGCGGAACGGTCTTGGACTGGTTTCGTTCATTCCTGGCCGGGAGAACTCACCGGGTGGTCTTGGGGGAGTGTACGTCTTCCCCCCGGGACCTCACGTGTGGAGTCCCGCAGGGTGCCATTCTGTCCCCCCTCTTGTTTAACATCTATATGCAGCCGTTAGGGGAGATCGTGAGGGGGTTTCAGGGCATGCAGTGTCATCAGTATGCTGATGACACTCAGCTCTACCTCTCCTTTTCCACCGACCCAGGCCATGCAGTCTCCTTATTTTCCCAGTGCCTGTCAGCTGTGGGGGCTTGGATGAGGTTGAGCCATCTGCAACTGAATCCTGACAAGACGGAGGTGATGTTGGTGGGCGAGGGCTTGGGGAGCCTGGGGGTGGTTGAATCTCCTCTTGTTGGGGGGGTTCGCCCCCCCATGGTGTCTCAAGTGCGGAGTCTGGGTGTGCTCCTTGATTCGCGGCTCAGCTTGGAATCTCAGGTTGTGGCCGTGGCGGGGAGTGCGTTTCGGCAGTTACATCTTGTCCGGCGGCTTCGGCCGTATCTCTCAGACTCCGACCTCGCCACTGTCATCCATGCCTTCATCACCTCGAGGCTGGATTACTGCAACGCGCTCTACGTGGGGCTGCCCGAGAAGCTGGTCCGGAGGTTGCAGCTGGTGCAGAATGCCGCGGCCCGTCTCCTGACGGGGGCGGGTCGCAGGGAGCACATGACACCAGTGCTCCGGGCTCTGCACTGGCTGCCTATAAAGCACCGGGCCAGGTTCAAGGTGCTGGTTTTAACCTTTAAAGCCCTTCACGGCCTAGGCCCTGCCTATCTGCGGGATCGCCTCACTCCCCATGTACCCGTGCGACCCTTGAGATCGTCCGTGGGAGCCTTTTTGGAGGTTCCCCAGGTGAGGCGGGTGGCCACCGATGTTACATCTTTTTCGGTGGCGACCCTTGTGCTGTGGAATTCGCTCCCAGAGGAGGCTCAGTTGGCTCCCACTCTCCTGCTGTTTTAGCGTGTATGTAAGTCCTGGCTGTTCCATCAGGCTTTTGGTGAAGGGGTGGGGTGGGGTTTCCCCACATTGTATTGTATTTTAAATTGTTTTAAATTGTTTAAATTGTTTAAAAAATAATAATTATTGAATGTTGTTCGCCGCCCCGGGCTGCCCTGTGGGCAGGAGGGGCGGGATATAAATTTTAAATAAATAAATAAATAAATATTAATGGTGAATTTTGCCCAATTCAAACCATTTCTGCTGAAACAAATAACTGCTATTCTGGTCCATCTTCATCAGATATCCTTTGTGGTTCTGTCATCTAGTTGGCTGTTCAGTTATTCGGCTACTTAGTTATTCATGCACAGTAGCTGAAATGAAGAAAAACCAAACAACTGAAAAACCAAGAAGAATGAACATACAAATATCCATTCTGGTTGCAGACATTATTCAGAAGACTATCTGGAAATGTGAATATTTGCAAATGTAAAATCCATATTTGTTTCAGCACTACCTATGGACGTTTGTTCCAGGCTGGCCCCATAATTAAAAAGGGAAACACTTCTCCTTCAGAAGTGCACTGATGTCATTATTATTTCCACCATTGTATTATAGCTTGAAATATTTCCATTGGCACAGACCTGAAATATTAACTTTCACAGTGTCTGAACTCCAGAACCAGTGTGATCCTGTGGTTTGTGTGTAGGGCATGAACTGGGAGTTTTGAGTTTGAATCCTGGCCATGCTGGATGGCTTTGGACAAATCACTGCCTCTCAGCCTGATTCCCTCACTGTGAGATGGAACTGCTGGCTGGGATGAGAGCTTTGGCCTACTAGTAGGTGTAATATGAGCCTCTCATATATGGGTGTTCATAAATGACATGATAGCCTGCTGGAATTTGTGTTTGGTCTGTGCAGCCACCACACAGCCCCCACTGCCATGTTTTAATGTGTAGAGTTAATAAACAGGCAGCTCCCTATGTATATTTAATGCGCTGGCAGTAGCTGCCACGCCAATGGCTCCACTCAGCATTTTCTTTCTCCCAGGCACTGGCTCTGATGGAAAGGGGGGTCATGACCAGTGAAGACTTCTTCCCTGTCTGTGACTCCCCCTTTCCATCAGAGAGTGCTAGCATGCTCTTCCACCAGATATGCGGCTGCTAGTAGAGAGAAAGATCATGCTCTGTCAGCTGAGAGGCGACTACAAGAGAAGAGAGCAATCATGTTCTGAGAGTGTTGCTACAGGAGAAGCCGATACTCTCTCAGCTGAGAGGCAGCTGTGAGAGGAGAGAGTGAGGCAGGAGGTGCAGGAAAGACCTTCTCCAATGGATCTGCGCCTACGCTACTCTCTCTGTTTGGGAACTGACGGGAGTGAGGGAGACCCGAGGATCCTCTGGAGGAGCCTCAGCCTTCCCTCGCTACCACTACCTCCTTTCCCAAACTGAGAGAGGAGCGAAGGCGCAGATCCTCTGGAGAAAGTTCTTTCTGCACCCCGTGCCTCGCTCTCTCCTCTCACAGTTGCCTCTCAGCTGAGAGAGCATAATCACTTTCTCCTTTAGCAGCCACCTCAGAGTGTGGTTGCTCTCTGTTGCAGCTGTCTCTCAGCTGAGAGTGCATTAGGCACAACTCTATAGTGCTGGTAGATCTGGATGTATTTGTATATTTATTTATTTATAATAAAATTTGTATGCCGCCCCCTCCTGCTAAAAGCATTTTGGGGCGGCTAACAACATGTTAGAAACAAATAGCAGCAATGTATGCAAGGCTGAACACAATCTAATTAACAAGACACTGCAATGTGGATGTGCATTAGCACTCACTGGCCCACATGGTGGGCCTGCGATGTCCCTGGACGATGCTGTGAGTGGGGGGTGAGGGCTTTGTGTGTGTGGGGGGGAGGGGGCTAACATCAGGCAAATGCCTAATAGATGGGCAGGCGAACACCCACCCCGAGGGTTCTAATGTGGGCTATCATCTTGTTTATTTTCACCCGGCGTGTGCTCCTTGTATACATGTGCTCCTTGTCATCATGCCAAGATCTGACTAAAGGGGATAAAGCATGGATTACACACAAACAGATTACTAGAGCCAATGGGTGTCTTTTCATTGACTTCTGTAGGTTTTGGATCAGGCCATAAGACAGTGGCTTCCAAACATTTTGTCTGTGTGACCCCATTTTGAAACTTGAATATAACCCCACTATCCCTGATAGCAGAAAAGCAGGTAAACAAAGTACATCAAATGTCAATCAGGACCACAGTCCCATCTGCAAGTGACACAACCCCACTTTGGGTCCTGACTAGGACTGAAATGAATATTCAATCTGAATACTAAATGCGGTGAATTCAGTATATTTGTATGCACTTTTGACAAGGGAAATGTGAAATGCTATTTGTTTCCTGCTTCATTTGTGGAAATGAATATTCATTTTGGCTATTTTGCTTCAGTAACTTTAATTGGTAACTTTGTTTCAGTAACTTTGTTTTGGTACTACTCACTTACTATGCCCAATAGCATTGTTGTACAATGGTATGGTGTGCAATAGCGGCGCTAAATAATAACACCAAAGTAACTGAAAAATCAAAATGAAGTTACTGAATAAACGAAGTCTGAAGTGAAATAACTGGATTGACGGTATGTGCATCACTAGCAAAGACTGATTAAGATATTTTTCATTTAAATGAGTGTCTGACCAATCTTTGAGAATATAAGTGACACATTAATTTCAGCCCAAGTCCCAAGTGCTTATTTCTATTTTTGAGAGATAACTCTGTATTAAGTAGAGTTGAACTGGGTACCAAGTGGACCTGAGAAATGTGTGATAACCAAACCGCCTCTCATCGCTTGGTTACTGCTAACTGCATGAATGGTATACCCACGAGTACTCCTTTTCCCTACCAGAAGCGGAGCAGCAGTGGTGAGTAAATGGTAATGGTGATCTGGGCAGTGATCTGGGTAGTTGGAGTCTCCTATAAGGCCACATGCATGTGTGCCTGCGCAGCCTGTACATGCATGCATGGCTGCTGTCCTAGGCCTCACGGGATCACCACCTGGGTCGCGTCTCCCCTCAATGCAAGCAGGTATTCAGGGGGCAAATATTAAAGTTAATTTGTATCCCTAGCTACTGACCCAGGTCTTCAGGTAGCCAGTATATATACCCACGGGGCTGCCCACATATCTGGGGGTTGAGTGAGTGGAGTTTAATGGCGCAGTGGCCGTCAGGCCATATTGCACTAAACAAAAGGTGGAGAGCAAAGGTGAAAAAAGGTCAAACTCATGGCAAGGCTAAAAATAAGTGACAACAAGACAGAACGCAACAGAGAAGCTAAAAGTCATGAAACCATACAATAGTTGCTAAAAACCACAAATAAGTGTGACTCTCATGGTAAAAGCAGCCCCCTGAGAAGGGGTGGGGACCAGGCCCGCCCACCCTTCTGGGACCCCAACCCTGGGGCCCTAGGCAAGTCGGCATCTACTCGTGGCAAAGCAAAGGTGGATGAACAGTGGTCATGTAAAAATGTTCCCCAGGGTCTGAAGATAAAACTCACAGCAAGGCTAAAAACAAGCAAATACCAGACACACCTAAAAATTGCAGAACCAGCCAATACATACATACCTGGGGTGCAAAGTGTGTTAACCCATTTCAGCTCTCTTATTGATGGTTTGGGGAACACTAGGAGACATATTCTTGAATGGGAATCATTAGAATACATGCAGTTGCCTCTCTTTCAGAGCACACTGCTGTGGCTTTGTACATGCTGATGTACACTGTAATACTCAACTGTAATATATTAGAAATTAGAACAGTGTGTGATCTTTGGAGGTGGAGGACTGAACATCATCAGTGCAGAGAATTATGCAGTAAAAACCAGTGCAGTGCATGTTGACCACGTGATTAAAAGATGGAAGTGTTATTTTCAAATAATTTGAACTCAAAGCAAGCTCTTACTCATAGCTAACCTAGCGAAACCTTTATTTACTCCTTTACTCTGTTGCTTCCCAGCATACCTTCACACTCATACTTGACAAGGAAGGTTCCAGCCTGCCAGGGCTTTTGATTAAACCCAGGGCAGCATCGATCACAGCTTTCCCCACAGGTGTTGTGCTCGCATTCACAAGTAGATTTCTAATTGAGATGTAAAAGAAAACAAGGTATTAACACAGCTTGACATTAGAACAAGAGGAAGGCAAAGAACAGACTGTGTTCAGAATACAAGCATTCCAATTCAAGAGGAATTCAATTCATGAGGTGTCGCAGTGTGGGGACGGGGGGGAATGGGTGGAAGCTACGGCGGGTGTGCAGTGCAGTGCATTGGTGGGCCATCACATGGATGCCCGCCCACCCACCTCCATTTACGGAGGCACCTCCGTTTTCCCCAATGACTCTGTGCGTGGGGGATCGGTGGAGGTGGGCAAAGTGCAGGAGTGCACACACACACACACACACACACACACCCCCATCCCCACTGGCCATCAGACAGACCCCCCTCCTGCCCACGCTGTTGCACGCATGGGTGGGGGGCGGGGATGTCTATGTAAAAAGAAACAAAGTCTTTGAGTAAAAACAGACACGTGGCTGGTGGAACTGCTCCCCGGGCAGAAAATTGCAAGCGGCATGTCCAGCGTCAGGTCAGGGCATTTAACTCATGTGCCTGTGGCTGGGGAGCTGTTTAACTGCCCACATGGCCCGGGTCAGGACGGAAGTGCAACAAATGTGTGGGTATCCAACCCTGATCATGCAGAGCTACCAGTGCCCCGCTCCCGCCATGATGGACAGCCATGGCACTCAGCGAAACACAGCCATGGTGGCTGGCCATGGCAGCCCATGGCCTGGGCCGGGAATACCTGGACACAACAAATGTGCTAGCCTGCTGTGGCCCGGTGAGGCGGGCCTTAGCCCGGGCTGGGATCTTGGAGATTTACCGAGGTCACAGCCCAGGCTAGGGGCCAGGGCAATCCTGGACCAACACCTGGCATCGCCTGCACATGTGCAGTTGGGTCCCAGGCTACAGTGAGTCAAATCGGGCTGCAGTGGGCCATGGTCATGTCTGTTTTTACCCTTTGTTTACAGTGATATTGTATACTCAAGTCCAGCCCCTTCCTGTGAACTTATACTTAATTAATTCATTTTAAGTGATGTATGTTGGATTCCATGTAAATTCACACTTTCTCCTTATTAATATTTTAACATGTCCAGTAAAGTGGCACATTCAGTGGCACAACAGTACAGCTAAATCTACTGCAACCTGTCTCTGCCTTACATGGCAGGACACCAAAAAATGTATCCTGAATCAGGGGTGTAGCTAGGTTGGAATGGGCCTCAGTGCAGAAGATATAACTAGGCCCACACATCCCTCACCCTTGTCCCCTCTGATTGATTCTTTACTGCAGGAAACACCAAGTTTATATGGTAAGGCAGCCTCCCAGATTGCCAGGGCTGAAGGAGGAATTTGAGGATGGGGAGGGTGTGAAGGGGCAAGCTGGTGGGTGGGTGTGCTGGTGGCTGATGGAAGACCTCTTGGCTTCTAGCAGTAGCAGGGGGAGGGTGGAGAAGTGAGGGGGCTGCAACAGGGAGATACCACCACTAGGAAGTGTGGGGCCCACCAAGCTCATGGGCCCAGGTGCAACTACACCCCTGTCCCTATTGTAGTCCTGCTCTTGTCCTGAATATCTCCTGTGAGGTAAAAAATGTCACAATTGTTTTTCTGAGGGCAGGCTTAGAGCAAATACATGGCACCGAAAAGATGGTTTTGCTCAGTAGGACTAATTCCATCAGTGGTTCAGGGTTTATCAAACTGAACATTATGACAAAATCCCAATGAAATCAATAGGACTGTATATAAATTTATTAGGGTTATGTTAAATCTCTAGTTTCTATTATAAAACAGGATTACTTCTACTGATTTTTTTTTTAAAAACTATGTAGCTGGGATGCAGTTAGATAAGATAGTTTAAAACACCATAAAAAGATTATAATTTTATTTACATTCTAAAGGACTTTTCCATAAGCAGAAACATGGTGTAGAGTCCTCAATAAATTTAGCAATTTCTGGGTTAGCATCTATACATGTGTGTGGAAGTGGGATGTTCTGGAGATACAATCATAAACTATATTCCTTATTTGATTATGCATTTTTGTAGCTTACTGATAGGACTGAACATCAAGAGAAATCTAAAAATACACAAAAAGAAATTATAACAACCTCATGATTTTCCAGACCTGTTCACTTCATTACTCAGTTACTGTTTCCTGCATGAAAAACATGTCATTCTAAGGCCATCATTTATTTGCAGGTATCCATTAAACTGACAGTGTTTGTTTGTTTGTTTGTTTAAGAAAAATCCTGATTAATACCATGGAAGGAACAGGAAAACTAACTGATGGGTGTTCAGTTCCTACAGCTACATCATGTCGCCTGCTGTCAGAGCCCGAAAATATTCTAAATGAATGAACTTTGTTTGAAGTCTTTTTCTTATTCTTTTTCGAAAGTGAAAGCTTTTGCTGACAGTGTAGTGGCGGGTTTCAAAGTCCATCATTCTGCCTGCCAACATTATTTCACCCAGACATTGCTTTTGGTTACATTGTCTAAGTGGGAAGCAGTCATCAGTTCACAGAATACTGTCAACAAACAGGGAATCTTTTTTAATGGTCTACACCATGAATGAAGAAATGTACATACATTGTTTGCTGGATCCAGTGGACATGCCTTTGCATGGCCATAGCAGATGCACATCCCACCAACAGATATATCTTTCACAGAATAATAATACTGCAAGTGAAAGTGAGAAAAAATTGTTAAGTGGATTGCAAGCTGCAGGCCACACATACTTACTCCTTGGTAATAAAACTGTCACTTCCTGCTTTATTTCCTTTTTGATCTATCACATCTACAGCAGACAGTACTGTGGGTAAGAGCTTCTTAATCGACAGATTCATGCCTCAGCAGAAAAAATAAGGAGATCAAATTCTATGCCAATGTAATCCAGCACAACTCCAAGGAAGGCAAGGAAATGCTAGTCTACCTGAGCAAAGAATTCCTCTCAGTGAGTCATGCACAGTGTACTGATATAATCTAAACAATACGATCAATATGCACAAGATAAAGAGAACAGGTCAAATTAGATTTTACTTTTTGCAGAGCAAGCTCTTAAGACATGGTGAAAATGGTAGGAATGTGGAGAAGCTATGACAATGTTAATCAGAAAATTTACACTGTGTATTAAAGAAAGCCATTTCTTTTTTAAAATAATAAAGAATTTCTTCTACTATCTCAATTCCTTGCCAAACTCAGGACAGAAGCCTTAACAGAAGCAACAATTTCCTACTAACTGACCGGACAGAAAATGGGGGTGGGAAAAAGGACAATTTATTCTTTTGATAGGTGAGTGTGAGGCCTGCCATTCTGCCTGCTAACCATTCCTCTCCTACCTTGCCAGTGACAAGGTACTGACATGAGACAGGAGCACGCTCATTCCCCCTGCTGGTGAAATACTGTGTGCAGGAACCTTCAAATAAGGTGAGCTACATGCTCCAAGACAATTGCAACAAGGGTTAAAACTGCCTGAAGACATTTATGGCTGGGTTTGCAGTTCCCATTTAAAGTCTCATAGCTTGAAGACCGCTATTACAGCTGTTCTTAACCAAAAGGAGGCACGGAGGCAGCTGTGGTACAGGGAAACCATCCCTGTGATCTCCTTTTTGTGCCCAAGACCCCAATTGCAGGAAAAAGTGGGTGAAAACAGACATGACGCTAACCATCCTTTAACTACCCTTGGTGGTTATTTATGCATGTTTCAGGGCTGCATAGGGCACCAATACAGCCCTGCAACATGCATAAATAACCACCAAGGGTGGTTAAAGGGTGGTTAGTGTCATGTCTGTTTTCACCCA
>QEPC01001643.1:3380460-3460010 GCA_003113815.1 Sphenodon punctatus | reverse complement strand
TTTACCAGTGCGGGGGGAGGAGGAGGCAAACCAAGCCCCCCCCCCCGCATGGTAAATCACGCCGAGGCGCAGAATTGGCCCCTGACACCCGCGGAATTTTTAAAAAAATTCCGCTGAAGAATCGGGGCCCTGTACATAGTGCTGTACAGTCTCTGATTTTTGGAGACAGGTTCCTGCCCAGTGGGCTTATAATCTAAAACAGACAAGATTGAGGGGAACACAAGGAAAGACAGACACACATATATTCCGATTTTACAGATGGGGAACTGAGGCTGAGATTTGCCCAAGGCCACCCAGTGAGTTCATAGCTAGGGTGGGATTTGAACCCTAGCTTCCTAGGTCCACATCCAGCACCTTATCCACTACACCACACTGGCTCTGGAAAGGAGAAGTTTTAGATGGGGTATTTTCAGATGTGACGGGGCAGCATTCGCCCCACCACGGAAACAACCCTTAGATTCCCCGCCGGGATCACTCTGGCACAGCCAACAGATGTGCCGGGGGATCCCGGCGGGGAATTGGGGAGGGGGCGGGGCCACATGGCGCAACGTGCGGCTGCACGCCTCCGCCCCCCCCACATTCCCCCACCGCCCGCCCTCTGGGGAGATGGGCGGGAGCCACGGCCAATGCAGCCGCAGCGCCTGCCCGAAATGACCACAGCCGGGAATCCCGGCGGGGATTCCGGGCCATTATCGCCGTCCAGACATGACGGGCCCCTTCATCCCCGCCGGGAATCTCATTCACCATGCGATCGGCGCCAGCCCCACGGGTTCAGCCGATCGCGTGGTGAATGAGATTCCCGGCAGGCATTGAGCATGGGTAACATCTGGGGGGAAACTTCCGGTTCCCCAACAGACGTTACGAGGGCATTCCCCACCACAGGGAATTGACTGTAGTTGAGCGTGATCTCGTAACATCTGAAAATACCATGGTCAGAGGAGAGACACTGTTACCCCCACCCCTCGCGGGTTCCCAACATGCACACACACTTGACTCTTGCTACTCCATTGAGCGATTAATGTCTGTGATAATATTTTCTTATCAATTGGGATTAGAGGGGAAATTACACTCGGAACAATGACAGAATCATTGCTCCATATTAAAAGAAATGTTGTCCAAAGAAAACAAGGCTACCAGCACTTTGATCTTATGGTCTTAAAAGTTATCTTTTGTCTTCACTAGGACTGAAACAAATGTGCCAAAATGCATTCCTGAAGATTATTTGCATATCTATTCAAATTAACAAATATGTGAAATCTTTGTTAGCCATGCTTGCATGTTTGTTAATTCGGATATTTCAATTAACAAGCATAACAATCAAGGAAGCATTTTTCCTTGTTTTGTTATTTTGTTCCCTTTGTATTTTAGTTTTGGAAATCTGTTTGCTTTGCTTGGTTCTATGAAGCACTATTGCACACTACAGTGCCATGAAAAAGTGCTATTGCAATTGGGCTTTTCAGCCCTAATCCCCACAAAGATTAGCCCATCTCAGTTCCCTGCCCCAACTCCTCTACTGCCCCAAAATGTCAATTTGCTTTATTTTAGGTACAACTAGTACTCATGGCCTTGTCAATTCTCCTGCAAACACTAGATAAAGTCTGTTAACTCTGGCTATCACGTTACCTTCCATGTGACAATTCAGGAATATAGAGAGTTGTACCAAATCTATCAGCACTAAAGCACCACATCCACTTTTCTTTTCTTTGATGCTGCCTGAAACAAGTTTTAAAACTAACTCAGCTCTCTTTTAATAAAGTGCTTGTGACAGTACTCCATGGGGAAGGTTAAATGAGCCAAAAGACACTGAGGGGGTGGCGAGAGGGGTAAAGAGGCATTATCTGATAGCAGCCTTCTGCTGATCATCTGTATCAGAACCCTGCAAATGTTTACAACCAAGTCAGCACTGCTACTGGCTCTTCATGTTAATAACACCATTAAACAAATGATGTAAACATCTTTTCCTTCTGCTGCGGAAAGGAAAACAAAAGACTGAAGGGGGGGGACCATTTATATACCAGTGGGAGCATGACAGTTAGCAGCAGCTGCTCCGTTTCTGCCAGGATTTCCTATGCAGAAAAAAAAACAGGTATGCTAGTAGGAAAAGCAGCACCTCAACCCTGTAGACAGTTCAGTGACTTTACCAGAACTCACCCTCCTTGTAACTATTGGGTCTATTTCTTTGGGATCTTTGTGTGCAAGCATCATTAAATCAGCATTCAGTGTCCGTATTCTCTGAAATCTCAGGCGAATATAGCGAGCTGAGGTGAAATCTAGAAGTACCGGGGAAGGGTCATCGGCACTTGGTCGTCCATTGATCAGTGAAGTGTGAATCTACAAGACAAAAAAAAAAATTAAAGCATTTAGATTAAATGAATATTCCCATTCCCCGCAAATGAACCAGGAAAATCAGGGCTACAGTGTACAGGATACATAAGGGAAACTACATGACATGGTAGAGAAGCATAAACTATGTTCTCTTTTATAGCAAGCAAACATCTGCTCTCCTCTCTTCCTCCCTCAAAAAAATATTCCAATGGCCACAAATATGTCCAGTGCAGAAAAATCTCATGTTCTCTACAATAATATCCTCCCAAACCAGCAAGCTCAAGCTAGTGAGCAGCTCTCACCCAAATAATAATTGAAGAAGCTTAAGACAGATAAGGAAAAGGATTTTCTTTTTCTGCCAGAAGAGCATGCACACATAACAAAATATTATTTTTTAGCTCTCTGTAGAAAACTCTTTAGCCTACAGTGTGAAAAAAGAGGACTGAAATATAGTTAGGCATTTCCGTTTTCAGAATCAGTAAGAAAGTACAGCACTGAGTCATAACAGGAGAGAAAATCTACAAGACAAATTAAAACAATTGAAATGCTGGAAAAACTAGTGTAGCCTAGCGGATAAGCTACAGTGTTGTACTAAGCCCTGGGTTCAAATCCTCTCTTAGTCATGAACTCACTAGGTGATCATAGGCAAGTCATTTTCTCTCACTCAGTTTCCCAATTGTATAATGGGAATAATAAATCATCTGCCTCACAAGGTTACTGTGACTAGATAAGCCCTTCATAACCTTGCTCCCCCCTACCTCTCTGCTCTGATCTCCCTCCAATCCCCTGTTCGAGCATTTCGCTCCTCCCATTCCCTCCCTCACCTCCGCTGTTCCCCCAACCGCCTTCATCCCTTCTCCCTCGCTGCCCCGCATGCCTGGAACTCCCTCTCTGCCCTCGTCTGCCTTGCCCCCAGTCTCCACAACTTCAAGTCCCTCCTCAAAACCCACCTCTTCCGCTCTGCCTTTCCTAACTCCTGCTAATCATCCCCACCCAGGATTATCCCTTACCTGTTTTCTGCAAACTCCTATTTACTGTAACCAAGCCAAGAACATGCACCTGAGTTCTCACATCCTCGTGAATGTTGCATCCCTTGTCTCTCCCGCTGTTCTCCCTTCCGTGTCTCCCCTCTCCTTGTCTTTAGATTGTAAGCTCTCGGGCAGGGACCGTGTCTATTTTATTCTCAGTAAAGCACCAGGTACACTTCTACTTGAAATGCATTTCTGACTTTAACATCTTTATATTCTATCCCGTTTACAAGATAGTTGGCAGAAATGCATCCCACACCGTCCCTGTCATCTCTGCCAAATTTGATAAAGGGAACCAATTTTATAAGCATATGAAGTTGTCCCCTTGAAGACCATTATTCGGATAAATAGCAGCACATGCAGTGCCCGTCAGAAGCAGACACCTGGCATGGCAGGGGAAGGGAGGCTGTAGGAGGGAGGATGGGGAGCAACCCAACAGATTGACAGACACATTCACTGGCCAATTACTGCAAGCTTCCAGCTTTACAGGACCAATCAGTGGTGGCTTCGAGGCAGGCATACCAGCATAGGGGGCATCCCTCAGGTGGGCATAGAAGGAACATTACTGAGACTTTAAGGATAGCATCCCCAAAATCAAGTGACATAGGGCGTCTTTAGACATAACAAAGATTGGGTGTCAAAACTCCTAAGCACATGATTGGCTGCTGTGTGTAAGCACCATAACAATTCCAACAGCAATTTGGCCACCCTTTGAACATGTGATGTGACCACCATTGCATCACAAGGACAATTTGCATGTTCCAGCTGAACACGTGGCCAATGTTGTGTCTAATGAAACCAATGGAAATTGAAAGCGAACGCAAAAACGAAAACAAAATTTTGATATTTATAAACACAAAAACTAAAGTTTTAAATAACGAAAATGAAAAACAAAAACGAAGAATTACATGGGTCCCTGGTGCATACCTCTAGGATTCTCCTAGTCTGAGAATATTTGGGGGAAGGATCTCCCCCATCCTTGTATAGCAGTAGTAATCTTCCCCTCATCAGGTCTTGTTCTTCTTAATTATTAATATTATTATTCCTTTATTTTACAGTAGCATATGTGGGGGTTCAGGGAGGCAATCAAGAGTTAGGGTTCTGCTATGGAAAGTGCTGCACGTACATACAGTAAAAGGCTAATAACTATGTTTAAAGACCAAGCACAACAGATGGATAAGGAAATGAAATGGAGGGTGTTAGGAAGAAAAAATAAGGAAACAGTAAAGCTGTTAGCATGACTGGGCCCCTGTAAGGAGCTGCTGCCAAACAGCTGATGGGGGGATCTGGAGGCACACCCTCCAGATGGGTGCATGCACCAAACAGCTGATCCGAGCACTCCTGCAGCCCCCCCATCAGCTGTTTGGTGAGCCAGGTGAGGGCACTCCTCAAGGCCCCGCATCAACTGTTTGGTGGGCCAGATGTGCATGCCAAGCAACTAATCAGCGGGCCCAAAGCACTGTACCCTCGGCCCAAGTGTGTGCACCAAACAGCTTATTGGGGGGTTTGGAGGAGCATGCTCAAGCAGCCCACTAAACAACTTATGGGGGGGGGCTGGAGGAGTGCCATCGATCAGCTGTGTGACCTGCGCACCTGGGTCAGGTGAACATATACCTCCAATCAGCTGTTTGGTGGGCTGGAGTAAGCATGCTATTCTGGCTTGATCCTTGGCCCTCGCTAGGGATGTGCACAGTAACTCTCTTTAATTTTCATTACTCATTTTCTTTTCATTATTAAAATGTCATATGTTTTCATTATATTTTGTTATTCTTTGTTTCATTTTCATTTTTATTTTCCTTTTCGATTTCCATTGGTTTCAATTGAAAACACAGTTTCAGCTGTAACTTTTTTATTTCTTATCATTTGTATGATAATTGGCAGTGGTATACCCTCAATGGAGGGCATTATGTGTGCCAAATTTCAGAAAGATTAGATATTAGATAAAGGGATCCGATTGTATAAACAGTTGAAATTTGTTATTTTACAAAATTCTGTGTACACATTCCTGGATGTAAAAACTTTGTCTCCCATCTGATGTAGATGAAACTTGGCAAATGTATACCTCTCCCCAAGGGTACTATCTTTATTAATTATTATTATTATTATTATACACTTTTATATAGCACCAGCGATGTACCTGGCATTTTACAGAGAAGAAGATAGACACGGTCCCTGCCCGAGAGCATAAGGATTGCATAAAGGGTCCCGATGTTATAAGTGATTTAGTTGTAAACACATTTCTGGATGTAACATCTTTGTATTCCAGTCTGTTTACTTGCAACTTGGCAGAAATGTATCTTACATCTTCAGGATCAGCTCTGCCAAATATAACAAAGATCTGATAAAGGGACCAAAAGTTATAAGCCTGCCCATGATCTGGAGAGTATGAACCTATGCCAGGGATTCTGTTACATTCATCACTGTGGTACAAGATGTGCTTGTGATGCCAACTGGCCAGCAGAAATGTCACCGATATATCCTCTGTCACAGCGCTGCAGGATGTGATCGTGATGACAACTGGCCAGCCTGGATGTGTGAACCATGTCTCCTGATTGCTAGGATGCTTGCCCCTGCCCTCTGTCTTGCTGCCTGAAGTCCCAGTTATGTCCCTTCTACGCCCGCCTCAGAGCCACCCAGGATTGGTCCTTGAAAGTTGGAAGCATGCAGCAAGAGAGGCAACCACATCTCTGTCCCAGCCACGGTGTCTTTGAAATGTCGAGCTAATTGGCCAGAGGAGATATCTGTCATCTCTGCTGTTTGGCACAGTCTTCAGTCTGGGCGGGCACCCTGGGTGCGTGGGGATGTCTGTCAGCTTGCAGAAAACACCCCAGGAGGGGGAAGGAGGATGTTGAGCAGCACCCCAGGTGCATGGGGATTGGATTTATGTAACTAGCTGAACTCTTGCAGTGAGCTCTAACACACACATACAAATCCTGCCAGAAAAGTATGAGAAAATGCTCTGACCAAAGCCAGAACTAACCACAGACAAAGAGCAGGCCCAAAGAACAGCAGCTTATATCTACCCTACCCTCTATGCCCACCTTGAAGCCACCTCTGATTGGTCCTCCTATAAAGGTGGAAGCATGCATTAATCGGCAGTGAATGTGTCTGTCAGTCTGTTGGGCTGCTCCCCACCCTTCTACAGCCCTTTCCCCCCTGCCATGCCTGTCTCTGAATGGCACAGTATGTGCCATTTACCTGAATAATGCAAGTCTTCAGGAGGGAAACTTCTATTGCCTATAAAATTTGTACCCTTTATAAAATTTTACTTCAGTTTGGAAGAGATGATCCTGAAGGACTGTGATACAATCCCTCCAAATTTCATGTAAATGGATAGACAAAACAAATGTTATAGCCAGTAATGCATTTACAAGTAAATTGCTTACAACATAAAAACCTTTTATCCAATTGTTCTGATATTTTGCAAACCTAGTACTCTTAGGAAGGGGTATAACCTTGCCAGGTTTCATCCAAATCAGATGGGAGACAAAGACGATACAGCCAGGAATGTGTACACAGATTTTTGTAAAGTAATATATTCAACTGCTTATATAATCATATCCCTTTATCCAATTTCTCCAGAATTTCTCACACAGAATGCCCTTCATTGGGAGTATAATACTGCTAATATTCTCCACAATCAGATATAAAACAAAAAGGTTACAGCTGAAAATGTGTTTTTCAGTTTTTCCTATTAATCCATAATAAAAAAATGATTTATTTTTGTTTTTTCATTATGTTTTCTTATAACTCCACCATACTACTCTTTCCTTGTGCATGTTCGGAGTGCTATTTGTTTACCCTACCAACAAAAAGAAGGTGTGACTATATATGTCTGCTAGTACTGCAAAGCCAGTGCACCTATCAGAAAATAATTAAGTGCTATTCTGTCTTCTTACCAATAACACAATTGTTGTTTTGCTTTCAATATCTTATGAAACAATGACGTGATTTTCAGATTCTGAGTATTCAGAGCTGTTAGTGAGGAAGAAAATAATATTTTTATTTATAGATTGTGCTATTTTAAACTGAAAACCATTGCAACACAAATCTGGAAGTTCACAAAGTAGTAGTTTTACAGAGTAGCTCTTGATATGAAACCACACTTTAACGAATCCATAAATCTATCCTTCCACTATGATCACCAACCTACATCTTCTGCAAGGCTAACTCAGTAGTGTACTAGTGATAATGATTTTAAGCTGTACTGCTTCTCTTGTTCAGAAGGGTCACTAAGTGCTTTACAATCCTATTTCAAAACTACAGCAAACTCACGGACTTCATATAACCATTGAAATGCAGCCACATCTATGGGGAAATGTGTCATTCATTATGCACATCAACACTATTCCTCAGTTTAGGCGATTAAACAAGCTGTGTATTATTGAGCTGAATTGGCCAGGGAATTTTAGGTAGCCAGAATATCATTACCTAAATAATTTCTTCTTCTTTCATCCACAATGAAGTCTTCAATGTCCCCCATGTGGCATTTTTAGACAACAGGAAAGAACTAACAGTACTTTGTTACCATTAAATCAGAAATATGTAGCTTGAGTTTTAAATATGACTCATGAAACATTATTTTTTGAAAATTATTTTTCAGAACTTGACATAAAATATTGTTTTGATTTAACACTTCAGTGTTTTACAAGAGCATAGATTTGTTAGTGCACTTGCTGAAAGCTCTTGCATGATGGATACTGTTCAGGTAGAGAAGATCACCAGTAACCCAGAAACATTATTCATGCACAGATGTGTCATTCAGATGTTAAAGTTCAGGCAATTATCCACTGAGGGAACAATCTCATACCTTGCATATAATTGTACCTCTCAGTGGGCCATAACCTGATGTTCTCACTCGTTTTGAATAATTCCTTTCTACTCAAACAGTCCCATTGATTCCAATAGGTTACCTGACTGAACTGAGGTACTTGGTCAAGATTCCCAAACTGTGGATAAGGAACCCAACTGGGGTGCCACCATCTATGGATGAGGGGTGGGATCACAATCTGATCAATATTTGTTGTTGCTGTCTGGGGTCACAGGTTTATAATTAAGTCTCAAAATGAGATGACACAGGCTAAAAGGTTAAAAACCATGGATCTAGGTAACATAAAAAGGATCAAATTCTACAGCTTTAGCTATGGTCAAGACAGAAGCTGTATTCACATGCTTCAGAGGCAATTTTTTGCTAAATTGAATTAAGTGTGGGGGGCCTCTTACACTTACTGCATAACCATCTGCTAAACTAGGAATCTAGCTGCAAGGACCTAATCCCCACATGGCCCCATGGTGGGCAATCATCGCTGCCACACTGTGAGGCAAGCGCAGGGAGCCGGCCAGCCAGTTGCGTAGAAGCTGGGCAGGCCAGTCCCTGTTGGAGTTGCTGCCACAGCTGAAATAGGCTGAGGAACCACCCACATGAGCAGACGCCTGGCCCTACCCCGCCTCTTTCCCTTGACCGGACTGAGAACCTACCCCCAGCCGTGATATGGCCATGCACGATGGGCAGGCCCTGGAGCATTGCACAGCACTAGCATGTTGTTCCGCCATGGACAGCCTTACCTCAGTTGCCCCACCCCAGGCAGCCTTACCCCACTTGGGGTAAGGCTGCTCCCCGACGCATCCTTGGAATTTTTCCAAAGACACATTGCAGAACAGTCAGCTGCTCACTCTGCCCCAGGGCAGGGGGAACATCTGGCAGGTCCTGGGCACATGAGTCACTGCATTGCACGGCTCATTTGCCCAGGGAGGGGTAAGGCTACCTAAGACGTGGTAGCCTTCCCAGCCTATCTCAACTTGCTGCACCGTATGTTGAAATCTTGGCTAAGGTTAAGTAAGACTTTCTTGGACTCCATTTCTATAGAGCTGAAACAAATATCCAATACGAATATTATATTCAACAAATTCACCCACCAACAAAACAGATATGAAATGCTATTCATTTCCATTTTGCACGTTTCAGATATTTTGGTCACTGCATTCCTGTTATTTTGGCTACTTTGGTCATTTTGTATCTTAGGCCACTTGCACACGAAACAGGAGGGGGTGGAACTGCTGTGAGCTGAAATCACAGCAGGGGGAATCACATGAAGCTCCGCTCATGTGTGCAGGGTTTTAAACGTCATTAGTCCATTGATCATTATTTCTGGATTAGTACTGGAATAGCACTAAGCAGTCCTGAAATGACCGAACAATCTCCCGAACTGACAAAGTAAATGAAGCATCCAAGTAGAGTAGGAGAAGTGGGCAGTATGGTGGGGAGTGGGACAGCAATCCCTTACCTGTTGCTAAGACTGTGGACCTGGGTCTGTTGAACCCTATGTGAGCCACCTTGACCGTACATGCCGGCTTCTGGGTGCCCGTAACACTTCAGTTGAACATGGATGTATCAGGTCAGCTGCTGAATTGTTATTTACTATATAAATAGTGCCAGCACTGAACGGACATGATTAGAGACACGTCCTTGTCCCGAGGGGCTTACTTATTTAGAATGGACAAGGGGAGGGACAAGGAAAGGACCTATTCAAGAAGTTGAGGGGAAAAAAAACATGAATGTGCACTTATCTTAGTTAAAAGGGGAGGAATGGAATCCAGAAGGAGTTGGTTAAAGTCAAAATGTGATTATTATTTATTTTTAAAAGTTGTAGGGCTGATTTTTTTAAAAAAATAATTAAATCAAGCACATGACTAATATACAATAGGATAGCTACTTAAAGAATTCAGAAAAACAGTATTTCTTCTACTCACAGTTTTGGTATTTGAAGTGAGCTACTTTGCCAAGCAATCTAGTGAGTGCAGTTGGTCCCAAGCTGTTTCTGGGACATAAAAAATCCCATCTGTTTGGCTATGTTGCACAAAGCCTTTATGTTCACTTTTCTTTCAAATAAACGACATGACTGGCTGTGATGGCTTTCACTGGTACATAACTATAAGCTGAGTTTTAAACACACTGGTATGCTTCCTGATTTTACTGCAGGGAGTCATTTTTTTAAATATAAAAGATGAATGGTATTCAGAGGCACTGGCCTCAGAGTTGCAGTACAAGAGCACTTGCACTGCAAGATAACCTTTGGCTGCCAGCAAAGGACCGACATTGTTCAAGCACTCAGTAGTTCTCGTTTAGATCTGAAACAACTGTTACTGGCCTATCAAGTCTGGTTTTGGCCTCAGGAATACCGGATATTTCTGGGGATGTCAAAAATTCTCCATAAGGCACACAGTGTTATCAGAGTGGCTGTGGTGTGAGCACAGAGTCAAGAGGACATGGGTCAAACTTTAAGATCTCAGCACTTATAGCTGGCAATGGATTTCAACTCCTAAATAACTTTTTACTGGTGGGGATGAAATTCAAAAGGGCACTTTTACTGGCTTGTCAAATCTCCCACACTAAGTGGAGAATAACATATTTACATTATTTCTCCTGCCTCAAGTGTCTCAGAGGTGTTAATGAACTGCTGGACAATTGACAGCTCTGTCCAAGCAGCAACAATAAAAATTAGTTGCTGAACCATAGCTGGGGATTTGTCTGGGCTCCCTGATCTATCCAGCTGCCCAGAAGGAGGAGAAAGTTATCAGCAGCAGAAGCAGCAGTAAATATTAGGGATAGGAATTACGGTTTCAGATTAATCCATAACTGCCCGGAGTGGGCTGTTATGGGTTAATCTGAAACAACCCATAATTATACCCTGCCAGTTATGGATCCAGAGTTCCCCCTCGATGTGGCATCTTCCCTGCTCTGCATCATGCATGTGCAAAATGACCACCACCCATAACCAAAATGGCAGCAACATCATTTTGGCTGCTACTTTTTTGGTTAAGGGCAGTAGCCATTTTGCACGTGCATAATATGGAGCAGGAAGGACACCGTGGTGAGGGAGCCTGTTAGAGCCCCACAACAGTAGGGGTACTTCAATCAACTGAATCAAACTTTCTGAGGACAGTAAGTACCACTCAAAGACCCCAGGCGATGTGAGTGGGGGGAAATCTGTAACATGGACTGGTGCCCTTTTCCAAAATGGTGGCGACATTGTTGGCACCATTTTGGAAAAGGTCGCACATGCACAAAATGGCCCGGCAACCATTGTGCATGCACAGGTGTGTTGCGTTTTTTAAAGTTTATTTTAAAAGTTTTTATTTTTAATGGATTTAAATATGAATCCGTAAATACAAATCCGTAATTAAATCCAGAAATCCCCCCAAACCGAAAAAGAAAAGAAAAAACAAAACAAAATCCCCATGCTACCCCCCCAAGTCCCTCCCCTAGTAAATACTGGCTGCTGAGCACTCAAGATAAGAAACTAGGAGCTGCTCCTTAAGCTGACAGAAAAAGACACACATTTCTTAACCACTCAGTCATACTGCTACTGCTGTTCTGGGAGGCTTACGAAACAGGAGGAAATCTCCTCTCTGCTCTCCTTCTCCAACCCTTTCACTTGCCCCTTTGATCCCATCCCTTCCCACCTTCTGACCTCCATTGTTTCCACTGTCACCCCTTCCCTCCTGCACATCGTCAACCTCTCCCTCTCTACTGGCTCCTTCCCATCCACCTTTAAGCACACCACTGTCTCTCCTATCCTCAAAAAGTCTACTCTTGACCCCTCTGACCCTTCTAGCTTCCATCCTGTCTCACACTCCTTCCTTTTGCTTTCAAGCTTCTTGAACGTGTTGTCTACTCCTGTTGCCTCGACTTCCTCTCTGCCAACTCCTCCCTTGACCCCCTCCAATCTGGCTTTCGCCCCCTTCACTCTACTGAAATAAGACCACCAACGATCTTCTTGTGGCTAAATTTAATTGCCTCTACTCCATTCTTGTCCTCCTTGACCTCTCTGCTGCCTTCGATACTGTTGGCCACTCACTCTTGCTGGATTCACTTCACTCCCTTGGCTTCCATGGCTCCATCCTCAACTGGTTCTCCTCCTACTTCTCTGACTGCTCCTTCAATATGTCTCTTGCCAATTCCACCTCCTCCTTCCTTCCCCTCTTGGTTGGTGTTCCTCAAGGCCCTCTCCTCTTCTCTATCTATACCCTGTCCCTAGGCAAACTCATTGCCTCACATGGCTTCCAATATCACCTCTATGCTGATGACACTCAACTCTCTCTCTCTCCTCCCTTTCGCTCTTCATCTATCCAAGCCCGTCTCACCAGCTGTCTCTCTGACATCTGGACCTGGATGTCTCAACGTCAACTCAAACTCAACACGGCTAAAACTGAACTCCTTATCTTCCCCCCTCATCCTTCCTCTCCCCTTCCCTGTCGATCCTAATCGATGGGGTCACCATCCTTCCCATCCCCCAAGCACATAGCTTAGGCTTCAGCTTTGACTCACCCCTTTCTTTTAAACCCCACATCGACTCTGTTGCCAAATCCTGTCGCTTCTCCCTCCATAACATTGCTAAGATTCACCCTTTTCTCTCTGTTTCCTCTGCCAAAACCCTTGATCACGCCCTGGTCATCTCTTGCCTTGATTACTGTAGCCTCCTTCTCGCTGTAGCCCCCCCCCCCCCCTCTCCCCTTATCTCTGTCCAAAACTCTGCTGCCAGGGTCATCCACCTCGCCCATCATTTCGACCACATGCAGCCCCTCCTCTCCTCTCTTCACTGGCTCCCTTCCTGAACGAGTCCTGCACAAGCTCCTAGTCTTCACCTATAAACATCTTCACAACCTTGCTCCCCCCTACCTCTCTGCACTAATTTCCCTCCGTACTCCAGTCCGTGAACTCCGCTCCTCCTCTGTCCCCTCTCTCGCCCTCCCACGTCTCCCCTGCTCCCCTAACCACCTTTGTCCCTTCTCCCTAGCTGCCCCCCACTCCTGGAACTCCCTCCCTGTCCACATCCGCCTCACCCCCTCACTTCGTACATTCAAATCCCTCCTCAAGACCCACCTCTTCTGCTCTGCCATCCCCAACTCCTCGCTCCCCTCACCTAACTCCTGATGATACCCTCCATCCAGTACAATCTGTTACCTGAGGTCTGTATACTTATATCTTCACCACATGGACCAACAGCCATCATTCTTGATGTAACCAAGCCAAGCACGTGCACCTGGGACATCGCATCTTCGTGACTGTTACACTACTTGTCTCTCCCTCTGTTCCCCTTCCTTCGACTCTCCCTCCCGTCTCTCAGATTGTAAGTCCTAGGGCAGGGACCGTCTATATTCAATTAATTTGACATCTCCGAAGTCAGTTTTTAAAATTTAGCCCATTAACTGTATAAAAGTAACTTGGGTATTAGTAGTCTTGCCACTGCTGGTTCTTGGGTATCAGTAATGTTGGTATGACAGTATGATTGTTTTATAATTGCTTTGTATCTTATACTGCTTATTTATTGTATTGTATTCTTTGTCATTTGCAATGGTCTTCGACCATGCAATAAAATGCGATTAATTCGTTCATTAATTTGTAAAGTGCCAGGTACATTGCTTGTGCTATATAAATGCTTGCTAATAATAATAATTCTTTGTATTTTGCCCCAGGCCCCCCAACTTTTGTTCCAGAGTATAGACTACTGAGGCTATTCCACAATGGGAACCAGTGAGAAATGAGAAGGTATTGGAGTTAATAGGTACCCTTAGAGGAGGTAAAGCCTCAGAAACTGATTTTTTGCCAGTTGAGCTGCTTAAAGCTCAGGCCGATTGGTGGGCCCTGGTGTTGGCGTCTCTATTTACATTAATTAATGCCACAGTAATAGTAGTAAGTAATTTATTGATTTGTTTGGCCATAGGCCATAACAAAGTGTGAACAGATACAATAATAAATTGCTTATCAGCATAAAACTTAAAGCAAGAAAACAAGGATAAGTAACATGGAAAAATCCATAATTATACAGAAAAGATAATATAAAAATTAAAATTTGTAATTACGTTATATTGCCTTCCCCTTCCCCGGGGTTTATGGCGATGGCATTTGGCCCCTGCATTAACTTAGTATTGTCCTCATTGCTATAAGCCAGCCAATTACAGCCAGGTTGAGAAGAAGCCTATGTTTATCGTATATATCGCCTTAACTAGAGGAGCGTAGCCAAATCAGATATTAAATGCGGAGGTCACGTAGATGTACCCTAACTTGGTAGATACTCAAAGATGATCGCATTTTATCTTTGGATATCTCCGGGCTCCGCATATCTTGTTCTAATTCATTGAGCCTTTTTTCTTTCTTATTTCTGATTGCCATGCAAAATATGCTATAGACCTGGTAACAGTCTGATTTGTGTTAGCCAATAAGTATGACATTTTCCAATTAATATCCCAATGATCTTTCCCCGCCAATAAAGGTGTGACATATTTGTTCCTCAATGTATCATTGTGCGGACAGTCAGAAATATAGTGCACAATGTCTTCAATCTTGTTTTGTGAGCATCTGCAAAGTCGCAAATTATGCAGGATACCAGAAAATCTCCCTTCTACCACAGCAGAAGGGAATAGCTGAAATCTCAATATAGTGAGAGCAGCTCTAGCAGCTGGATTCTCCACATAAGACAAATAATCTTCAAAGCAGAAATTACTTTTAAACTCCAGATATCTAGGAGCTATTTTGCATGCCTTAACCTGAGACAACCCGTCTTGAGTAAAGACATCGTTAATTCTACAGGTTAGCAGAGATTGCACCTTAGTTTTAATTTGGGGGCTGGACTTGAGCTCCTCCAGTGGCAGACCATAAGCACTTATCAGCCCCTCCGTTTTTTGGGCCCATGTATTCCTCCTTTTAAAGATCCTGTTCCCTGTAGCACATTTTGGTTAATCTTATATCATCCATGCTCTGCAACTGGGACCAGTATCTGAAGGTAACTAGCCTAATTTTAGATTCCACAGGGAGCAGACCCAACTTTGCTCTTACCAAACTCGAGGGTGCAGAACAGGGAACCCCCAAAACCCGTTTACAAATTTTAAGTTGTATCGCTTCTAGACTAATAACATGTGCATGACCCCAAATCTCTGATCCATAAATCATTTGAGGAATCAATTTTTGATTTATAAATGACACAACAGACTTTGCCAACTTAGCCCCCACAGTTCTCCAAAATCATAGGATACCAATGGCAGTACGATCCGCTTTTAGCTTTACAGCCTCAATGTGCCTTGTCCTGTTCTGTTACCCAAGTAGTTAAACAGAACACCTAGATACCTGTATTTCTTGACCTGCTCGATTTCATGAGACCCAATTTGCCATTTGCTAGGGGAATAATAATTAGCAAATACAAAAACCTTGGTCTTCAAATAATTAATTTCAAAATGATTGGAGACACAGTAATCATGCAGGTCCGCTAATAGTCTACGCGTACCCACTTTGGTCAAAGACAACAGCACCATGTCCTCCGCATATAACAGAACTGAAATAGATCTCTGGCCTATGAATGGAGGCGTCATTGACAAAGAAATTAAACAAAAAAGGGGCCAGGACGCAGCCCTGCTTTACCCCATTAGAAGAGGTAATAATGTCTGACAAAAGGCCTTTGTTATTAAGTTTAACTCTCATATCTGTGTTGGTATAAAGGAGTTGCACAAGGCTTAAAAGCCTGCAATCTAAATTAGTCCTCCTGATCTTATCCCACAGTAAGTTCCTGTCAATGGAGTCGAAGGCTGCTTTTAAATCCATGAACACTGCATAAAGTTTTGTACGTCTTGTTGTAACATATTTAAAGACCAAGTGATCCAGAATAAAGCACTGATATATGGTGGAGCGGCCGGCCCTAAAGTCAGCTTGTTCCTCAGCCAAGATTTGGTTGGTTTCAGCCAAATATTACAACCTATGTAGCAATGCTCTAGTATAAACCTTGGCTATGGTATCAAATAAGGCTTATAGGCCTGTAATTGCCAGGGAGCGACTTATCACCCTTTTAAAAGACAGCAATTATCATACTGGAGTTCCAACCTGAGGGAATGCGGCCCGAATGGTTTATAAATGTAAAAAGATTACATAAAATTGGGACCCACTAGTCGGAACATTGGCAAAAAAGCTCCCTGGGGAGTGCATCTTCACCGGGTGCTTTATGGTTGGGTATTCTCATCAGCAAAGCCCTCAGCTCATCTTTAGAAATAGGGGGCCAGCAAGGAAGATCCAGCAGGTCACACGCTGAGTTGTAATCTATATTCTTATGCTTATTAAATATGTTGCCAAAATATTGGGTCCAGGCTAAATTGGAGATACTGGGGTCGATTGGTAATGCATAGTCATTTGACCCAAAGTCAACTAATCTCCAGAAGGTCCTAGCATCATTGTTTACAATAGCCTCTCCCAATTGTTCCCAAAGATGGTATTGATAGCTTAATTTTTTCTCTGCCAAGAGCCTCTTGTAATGTGCCTTTGCTTTAATTAAGAGACTTAGAAAAGTAGAGTCTTTCAAATCCTTGACTCTTTTAGCTTTCACGGTCAGGTCTGATTTTGCTCTCGCATTCACTATCATACCATGGGGACCTATTATGATCATTGGCAATTGGCTGAGGGAAAAAGACCAATTCCCTAAATTGATTTACAATGTTTATAAATTAGGGCATTAAATCATCACGAGTGGGGTCCAATTTCAAAAATACATCCTTAATAATAGTCTAATCATTGGACTGTAAAAGCTCTCTACTGGCCTTTGCTGTTTTATTATTCCAACGAGGAATCCTAAGCCTCGATCTGTTAGTTGGGTAGAACCTGCCATAGCAGGGATGATTTGGGGAGGGTCATAATGGGGGTTAATAAACAATTCTAGAGGCTGATGGTCACTGGCACCAAAGAGGAGGTGCCCTGACAGTTTAATGAATCATCCAAGAATGGAGCAGGTACACACACATAGTCAATAACGCTAGCACCACTTGATGAAATATAAGTCCAATCCCCAAAAGGGTCCAGAGTAGTTCTACCATTTAGTACTTTGAAATTTGTTTTATATAAAAACTGCACAAAGTGCAACCCAGCTGTGTTTAGTTTGACGTCCCTAGAAAGCCTGGTCGGGAAGAGAAAATCGTCCTCCTCTTCTAGCACCATGAGCTGGATAATAGCTGCATTGGAATTTCCAATCCTTGTGTTAAAATCCCCTAAAACAATGATTAGGGGATTGTAAAGTTCGTCATCCAAGGCATGGAAGAAATCTCCCAATTGCAGCCAAAAACTTACTCTCTCATAGATGCCCTTACAAGGGGGTAAGTATATGTTAATTATAACTAAAGGAACCAGCAGACCCCTGGAGATATAAAGTGCAAGAGAGTTCTTAGGTGCATTAGTTAGTAAGTGCACCTGTACTTGGCACCCCTGTGCAACAAAGGTGGCCAGGCCACCAGCATGTCTACCAAATTTTGCTGCCTTAGTGGCAGGATTTGTCCATACTTTAAAACCTGGGAGTTGAAGATCTATGGTACTATCAGCCCAGGTTTCCTGGATACTTACAATGGAGTAGTTGGCCACCAAGTTGATAGTCCTGGTTAGCATTAGATGCCCAGCCCGCAATGTTCCAGGAAAGGATTTTAAATGGAACATTAACCTCAGTGTCTCCAGCCATAGGTAAAGGAGACTGCCATACCTGGGACCCTGTTGACGCCCCATCAGTTACCACTAGTTCAACAATATCTGCTCCCGCTGGCTTGTCACAAACCTGCCCACTGGCCTTAGAATGGCCCACTATATTGTGCCATTGCTGAATATCCATAGAGTCACTTATTATGCTAGGATGCCTCAGAGGGAAATTTCCTCTTCCTTCCTTGGTTGAATCAATAGCTGCTCTAGTTGTACTTGTCAGCTTCCCCCCCTCCCTGCTACCTACTGTATGAGCAGAATAATCTGAAGAGCTCCTCCCCAGCTTTGCCTGGAGTGAGCTCAACCTCTGGAGAATCCTATCCTGTTCTATAGCTGCCAGGTTATTAAAAGTAGAGCAGAATTCTATTTCTCTACTTGTACCTCCTTCTGATGTAATATAATGCTCCATTAAATCAAAGCCCCTTAATGACCCTAGAGTCGCTGGTGGTTGAACTAATTCTAGATGGACTTGCCTTAATGGTTGACCTTCTGTATTGTTAAAATTTAAATGAGTTCCTGAGGTTGGTTGTCCAATCTCATTAGTAAAAGGTTCCTCCATATTAACTTCCATAAGAGAAATGCCTTCATTGGGGAGATGATCAAAGACCCTATCAATGGAGATCCCTCTTGAAAGAAGAGATTTCCTCTTCAAGAAAAGCTTTCTAACTATATCCCCATGTAAGGACTTGATTTGCGGGCTGATATTTGACCCTCTATAATGTGGACCCTCTATTTCCAATATCTCATTAGAGGACAATTTCAGTCCTGTCAGCTGGACCAGGTTACGCCTCACCATAGATTCAATATCCCATCTAGGCAGCTTCCCATTGGGAAGTGGGTGCACCCAAAAGGAGATTGAAAAACTCATCCACCCTCACTAAATTAGGCACTTTCTTATTAAACTTTCACTGCCCCCCTCTGGAGTTCCAGGGAGGCAAGCTATTAAAGGACCTTGCTTTACAATTTCCTTTCACAGATGGCGTAACTACTTTGGCCACTGTTGTGGGACCAACAACCTGATCCCCCTTAATCTTAATTATATGATCTAGTTTATCTACCAATTCACTGAGCTGGCACTTGACAGAGCCCAGTGATTTATCCATATCTGCCATATTCAGAAATAGCAAAGAGACGGTCTGATTAACTAAGAGGCACTGAGCTTGAAGAAATTCAGCCAAGTCCTGCTTGTGGAGAGTCTTAAAACTCTTCTGAAGACCCCCAGAGCTTGTGGCATTCCCAGGGTCAATGAGCGAAGAATGCATCAATTTGGATGTCATTGGCGATAGAAGTGTTCTGGGCATGCGACTCAGGTATTCCATCTGTGGACACCCGCCCTGCCAAACAGGCAAAGTGATTAGTTGTAGAGCAGAAGGAAAAATTGCCCGTAGAAATGTCAGCAGCGGCAAGTTGCTCAGTAGAGCTAATAAAAGTTGTAATTTTAGATTGCTTGCCTTTTGGACATGCTGGCTCCAAAGGCAAAGTTGCTGCTGCCCTTTTCCTCTTACACCTCCCCATTGGATATTCTGGAAACAGGCAAAAGCTGGAACCTTTAATGAACACAGGAAGATATTGTACTGGTCTCAAGGGCTCTCAAGGGCCTCACAAGGGCTGCGCCCTTGTGCGCATGGCCCTTCGGCGCGTAGCCCTTCAGCGCGTGGCCTGTGGTGAAGCGCTGGAGTTTAAACCCCCGCAAGAGTAGGGGGCGGGGCTGCTGGGCTCTCTGGTTTGCTTCGTGCGATGACTCCTCCGCTCAGCACAGCCGGGGCTGCTCGGTCAACCTGCGGCGAAGCGCTGGAGTTTAAACTCCCACAAGAGTAGGGGGCAGGGCTGCTGGGCTCTCCGTTTCGCTTCGCGCGATGACTCCTCCGCTCAGCACAGCCGGGGCTGCTCGGTCAACCTGCGGTGAAGCGCTGGAGTTTAAACCCCCGCAAAAGCAGGGGGCGGGGCTGCTGGTCTCTCCGGTTCGCTCTGCGCAATGACTCCTCCACTCAGCACAGCCGGGGCCACTCTGATTAACGCCACAGATAAAGTTCCTACAGACTGGGGGGAAGCTGTTGTTATTCCGATATTTAAAAAGGGCCTTGCCACAATTCCGGGTAACTACAGGCCAATTAGTTTACTATCAGTTATTAGCAAGGTGTATGCCAAGTTTCTACTGGGGAAACTTAAAAGATGGATGGCAGAGCATGATATGATAGCAAAGGAGCAGATTGGTTTCAGGGAGGGATGCTCTACAAATGACCATTGTTTCGTTCTTGCTCATTTGGCCCAAACATACGCAGGTCCTCGGAAGGCGCTCTGTGTGGCCTTTATAGACCTCAGAGCGGCCTTTGATTTGATCTCCAGTGATCTTCTCTGGCAGAAATTGGCTGATTGGGGAATAGATAGGTGACTTTTGCTCCTCATTAGGGGTCTCTAAAGTAACACTTCTATTAGGGTTAGGCTCAACCAGCAAGGTAACTTATCTGGTAATATTAAGACCGAACGGGGTGTCAGGCAAGGATGTGTCCTGGCACCCACCTTGTTTAACATCTATCTTAATGATTTGGTACAGATGCTTGCTACTCTTGCTTGCCACCCCCCAAGTTAGGGAATACTAATATAGCGTGTCTGCTTTATGCAGACGACACAGTGCTGCTCTCTCGTTCCCAGGTGGGACTGAGGCGCTCCCTGGAGGGCTTCGGGAATTACTGTAGTGAAAATTCCTTAGAACTGAACTATGAGAAGTCAAAAGTGATTGTGTTTTCTCGCAGGAAGCTAGTGCATAAGTGGCGGATGGTGGGAGGGAGATTTTACAAATTAAGAGCTATAAGTATCTGGGTCTCTTGTTTCAGGTGAACGGGGGTTGGATGCTTCAAATGCAGGCTACCCAGACCAAGGCAAAACAGTACATGAAGGCCCTATTGTCCTTTTTTAGATCCCGAGGAGACCAGATGATTGCACTGGCAGTTAGGGCTAAAATGCTGTACCGCTGCGGCAGCATTTACCGGCAGAAAGTGCTCTTCCAAACCAAGCAGCACGGTTAGGAAGAGAGCGATTTTCGCGCCTTGCACTCGCAGCTTTCCACGGTTGCTCACTGCTGCTGGGGAATCCTTGCACTCTAAGTGGGATAGAGACAGCGACTAGTGCTCAAGGAGGGATAACAAAGATCCCTCCCTCAAAGCTCAACTCTGGATGCTGCCCTGTTTGCTGTCCCTCCTTGTGCACTAGTCCTGACCCTCTTAGAGTTTAGGGATCCCCAGTCCCAGCAGCAGTGAGCGAGCGCCTGGCTCCTGATGCTGATCCAGGGGATGGGGGGGCGGGGGGAGTCCCTGCTTGTCTGTGAATTCTCTTGTGCGTTAGGGTGGCAAGGACAAATTCTTCCCCTTTGTTGGGATGGCTCTCTGCCTCATTGTAGCTGCTCTGCACCCCCAGTTCTCTCTACGCGGTGATCACAAAGGGAAGAGGGAGGATCTCCTTCAAACAGAGACAGCACTGAACAAACAACCCCACCCCAGCTGAATGGACCGCCCCCCCAGAGCAGGCTGCCGCCTGCCTGCTACTCCCTCCCAGGCTGTAGATCCAACCTGCATGGAGTGTCATTTTGTTAGAAAATTCCCTCACCGCCTCTTTCTAGGCTTGGTACTCTCCCATTTGTGAGAATGGAAGGAGCCCCTCTAAGAAGAACTTTGTTTACAAGGCAGCAACATTCACTGTGAAGGAGGGGACAGGGGGGGACTCTTCCCCCACCCATGTAGCAGCGCTGCGGGGCTACAACTGAGCTGTTAAAAAAAGCGGTGCCAGTGGTGCACGAGAGACTCCTCCTGGACTTGGGAGCAGGGCTCCTTGCTCCCGCAGATGCCGCATATGACTGGGGCCGGCCCTGATCACTGCTGGCCCCCTCCCAGGGCAGGGCACGGGCGCAAATGTGCCCCGCGCCATGGTGGCTACGCCCCTGCAGCGGACTCTGAAGCAGGTAGTCAGAGTCACCCTAAGTTCATTCGTTCAATGATCTATTATTCAGCATCACGGTGCGTCAGGGACTCACGCTCAGTGGTGGAAGGCAGCATAAAACCGCTTGTGTTCACAAACTGCAGACATGCTGCATCTGCAGATGTTGGCAGCAGGTAATGCGGAATCGCAGAAATATCGAGGGGAAATGGGCGGCAAGACACATTAAGTGCCAAGTTCTTGGAATAGAATGGCGGGACGGTAACAGCTGCTATCGCTTCAGCCCTACCGGCAGTTAGGATTTTTAACCAAAAGTATATTCCCTCTCTGCTGTATGGGGTTCAACTATGGGCACTGGGGAAATTGAAAAACTTGGGGAAATGGCAAACAGGTTTTATTCATGCCTTACTGTCCACTCTGCCTGGGGCCAGTAATATGGCTCTTACTATGGAGTTTGGACTTCAATCAATGCAGGAAAGGGTTTGGTCGACCGCGATTGGTTTCTGGCTCAGACTGAATTTCGGCCTGGCTGCTCCTTTATCACTACTGCCAATTAAAGATAGGCTTCAGAATCTCTGGGTATTGGAGGTGAAGGAGAAGATAAATACCTTGGGGTTAAGCCTTGAGCTCCTCTCCCTATTGGGTTATAGTGTGGCAAAAAGATTAACCTTAAGGAGACTGGCGGATATTGAGCATCAGAACACGAGGTCAGCAATTGAGGAATGTAGGTCCCAGGCCATGTATTTCCACTGGGCTAATGACTCCCCAGTTCCATCTTCTTATTTAGACGGTGGTCTGCGGCCACAGAACAGAAGGCTGATGCTTTTAGCAAGGCTCAACTGTTTCCCTTCGGCAGTGGTGGAGGGCCGCTAGAAGGGCATTTCATTAGCCCAACGATTATGCCAGTGCCACTCTGGCCGAGTAGAGTCACTGGAACACATTCGTCTGGAATGTCCTTTTTTGTAGAGGACTGATTCTCCCACTCTTAGCTCCCTTTCCTGGTAGGTCGGAGATTTTCTCTCTTAAGTTCTTACTGGATGATCGTTCCAGTATAGTCTCTGGGAAGGTGGCCCAATTTTTAGGGCAAGTACATACTATTAAATCTCTCCAGAAGCAAAGGCAGGATGGGGCATAGATATTGAATCATAGGCTAAGTACACCTGCTTATGTATGGATTTAATTGGTTGTTTATGTCCTGATTGTTTATTATTGCTCAATGAATTTGATTGTGGATAATTGAACTGTTCTGGGTTGTTTATGTCTTGGGAAATTTTACATGAATTGTGTATGAGATGATACATTATCTGGTGATTGTAAGAAAGTTGACCCTGTTTTATATGTTTTATTCTTCTATTCTTTTTATATTTGCAAAGGCCATCGACCATGCAATCAATCAATCATAATAATAATAATAATAATAATAATAATAATTTTTAAAAAAAAATTAAAACAGCTAGCAGATTACCAAGCAATATGCAAAGCCCTTTTCTGGTAGCTGAATTAAAAGCAGTAGCCAGCTCAAGTAGCAGAACCTGGAAAAGATGGTTGGTAGGTCAAGAATTCATATTATCCAGTATATGATTGTTTGGAAGGACAATTACTGGCAGGGCATTTTGAAATTACTGGTGATTCATTTCTAGGGACTTCATATGATTTATACCATTTTGTATGCACACACACAAAATGCCCTGGCCCAGAGAGAGAACCTTTTCTGAAAATCTAGTCATGTATGTGAGCTGTTATGTTCTCAGTGTGTTGGAAAAATTTGACCCTTGTGGGGCCTAAAAGGGAATTGAACATTTTGGAAAAACTGTCCCTGGTTTTGAGCACTGAGCATCAAAAAATCTGGCCTTGCTCCATGCTTTTCTAGAATTTCAAGCCCCTGCTATGACACATTCACACACACACACACACACACACACACACACACACCCTTAGTATGGGGCCAAGAAGTCTACAGCATATTTTATATGTCTATATGTTAACCGGTAATTAAACAAAGGTCGGGGGTGGGGTGGGGTGGAGGGGAGATTCCTTCCTGGACCCGTCCAAAAGCTTTGTAACCTGAATCATGAGATTTAATATTTGACAACACGTTTTTGAGGAGTAATAAATAGACATTTATATCTTTCAATTCTTTAAAACAAAGACACATTGGGAAATACTTCTGCATAATGCAACAGTATTAACTACCCAAAGATTGGTAGCAAGCGTCATAAGCGTTAGAGAGCTCATATTTTACACAGCTATTTGGGATTTTCTGATTAGGCAAACCTTTAAGCTAAGTGAGGTCAGAGCTGTTTAAGACAATCATATTCTCTGATTATTCCTAACAGCATATTTATCTTCCATAACCTTTAATAACAGAATGAAGCAATAAAGCCATTGTAAGTAATCCGTTTTCAACACATTTACATTACCGATAGCTAATAAATCCCTTGGCATCTAACTTACAGACCCTAGAAATGAAAAAACAAACAAATAAGCCCAAACCACTATGTGGGTGTTACATAGCAGGAACATTCAAATTAGGAGCCTAAACTCATAATTTCAGACATCATTAGTGTTGTTTTCAAAACAGAAAAAAACCAACAGATGAGAAATATATGCAACAATTCCACATCTAACCAAATGATTTCTCATATGCTGTGCCATTATATTACTACACGAAGACAAACAGGATTTTGGTGGTTTAGGAGTGTGTGTGTGCATGAGTGATGTATAGTACATTTAAGGGACTTTGCAGAATTTCTAATAAAACATCTGGCTATCTTGGTAAATAGTTTACTTATCCAAACACCAAATTCTATTGCACGTATTGTTAATAAGCACCGAGCTGCTTGAAATGCAATGGTTTAAATTTCCAGTAAAATGTCAAGGGCTGTGCATATCAAACTCTGCCTCAACTAATTCATTCCCCCAATGAATACAGGCAAATGTCAGCTTAATGAACTGTTATGTCATTGACAGCTATATGCCTTCCAACGTGGGCAAAATAGGAGTTCTGCTCTTCAGTATTGTTTGGCTTCCTTTAGCCACCTTCTTGGTTCCAATTCCATCTGAAATTTAAATTGCTTCCTTAAGCCATTCCCTTTACTACAGTGCCCCAGTTCTTGCATTTGTCATTTTTGGATGAAAAGTAATTTGTCAAAGACATTGTCTTCCATGAGATATTTAAACAGATTGTTCATTGTCAAAGCAATGGTTATTAATAAATCACACTGTAATAAGGAATTCAGTTCTCTTGAAAGTATATTTGTCATGTGAAGTTTTTATTTTTTCTTTGCTACCGTTGTAGCTAAAAGGAAATATCGCACCCAGCCATCCTGAGGTTTTCAGCAATAGTTATATGAACTGAAAACCATCAGGGGTTTAGCCAAATAGACACAAGATGTTGAAATACTATGCTCATATACAGCTCTGTGGTTTTCTGTATAACTGGCCCCTCAGAATATATTTGCAAATAGACTTTTTTTCCCCTGCAGATTCTTGTCTACCCTCGAAAGAGCGTGAAGCCAGTTTGGTTGGTCACACCCTGAGACCAATGGAACCAGAGAGGTTCCAGAACTCTCTAGGGGACCCTTAGACCCTGATGGCCTGCCACTCGATGACCTCATGGCTTTTTGGAATATCTTGCTATCTAAGGCCATCAACCGGACAGCTTCTAGGCATCCGCTTCCGAGGTGTCAGCATCACAGGCCTTCATGGTTCACAGATGGCCTGAGACAGCTGAAGCAAGAAGGGTGGAGGTTAGAGCGACGGTGGCATCGGTCTCGTGCTAAAGCCGACAGATTGCGACGTAGAGTTAGTTTACGAACCTATGCCGTGGCTGTCAGGGCAGCAAAAAAGGAGTTTTTTGCTTCCGTGATAGTGTCCGCAAAATCTCATCCAGCAGAGCTTTTCCAGGTGGTGCGGGGGCTGGTCGATCTGGCCTCCCTCCACCTGGAACTGGAAATATCAGTTGCCCACTGTGACATGCTTGTTAAGTATTTTGTGGATAAAATTGTTCAGATTCACCATGATTTTGACTCTGCGTTATTGGTATTAGGAGAACCAGAGGTTGTGGAAGCCCCATCTTGTCTGGTTTTCTGGGATCAGTTTCAGGGGGTGTCAGCCACCGAGGTGGGGGGATGTCCTAGGGGCTGTTAGAGCCACCTTTTGTGAACTTGACCCTTACCCATGCTGGCTGGTTAAGGCCAGGAGGGAGATGTTGGGACCATTTCTGGCGGGTGTGGTAAATGTCTCCCTTTGGGAGGGCAGGATGCTGAGCTGCCTGAAGGAGGCAGTGGTGCAGTCCCTTCTCAAAAAGCCATCGCTTGACGTTGACTCCCATGCCAGTTATTGGCCCGTCTCTAACCTTCCCTTTTCAGGAGACTGTCTCAGGCCCCAGATTGCATTGTGGCCCCTGCAGTCGACCGGGGACGCCTGACTCGAAGTTGCCTGGGTTGCCTGGGTGGCGACGATGGGGAAAGCATTCTCGGTGGCTGCTCCCAGGCTATGGAACTACTTCCTGATGGAGGCCCACCTGGCCCCAGACCTCCCTCTTTCTGAAGGCAGTGTAAAACCTGGCTGTTCTGCCAGGCCTTTGGAGAGGAAGACAGGTAGGGTAGGGTGGGGTAGGGTGGGTTGGGGAGGGGGAGTTCTGCCCTTTTAGTTTATTTTTAGCATTTTAATGTTCTAATGATATTTTGTGTGTGTGTTTATTGTATTTTTATTTATGTATTTTGTAAGTTGCCCCGAGCTGCTCTGTGAGCAGGAGAGAGCAGGGTAGAAAAATGGCAACTAAATAAATATAAATAAATAAATACATTTTTAGGGAAGGTTATTGAATGGGTGGTGGCTCAGCACACTGCAGGAACATCTAGACCACATTGGCTTTCTGGATCCTTCACAGACTGGCTTTCGTCCAGGTTATGAAACTGAGACTGTGCTTGTGGCTTTGGTTAATGACCTGCACTGGGAATTGGACTAGGGTCAATCAACCCTGTTGATTCTGTTAGATCTATTGGCTGCCTTTGATACCGTTGACCATAAGATTCTGGTGGCCAGTTTGCAGGACCAGGCTGGAGTGGGCGGGATTGTTCTGCTTGTCAGTTCCCCGGAACCTCATGTGTGGAGTCCCACAAGGTTCTATTCTGTCCCTTCTCCTGTTCAATGTGTATATGCATCCATTGGGCGAGGTCATGAGGCGTTATGGGGTGCGGTACCATCAGTATGCTAATGAGACTCAGCTCTACCTCTACTTTTCATCCGACTCAGACCCGGATATCTCGGTGCTTACCCAATGTCTGGTGGCTGTGGGGGACTGGATGAGGGCGAGCCAACTGAAACTGAATCCTGACAAGACGGAGGTGATGCTGGTGGATAAAGCGGTGGGTATGGTGTCCACCCTCATTGACGGGATTCGCCCCCCACTGGTTTCCCAGGTTCAGAGTCTGGGAGTGCTCCTCAATCCACAGTTCCACCTAGATGCCCAGGTAGGGGCTGTGGCAAGAGGTGCTTTTCGCTAATTACATCTGGTGTGTCGACTCCTACCTGGCCACCATCATCCATGCTTTCATTACCTTGAGACTAGACTACTGCAATGTGCTCTACATGGGGCTACCCCTGGTGACAATTCAGAGTCTGCAGTTGGTGTAGAATGTGGCGGCCCACCTTCTTATGGGAATGGGTTACCGTGAGCACATTACACCAGTGCTTCATGCTGTGCACTGGCTGCCTATAGTCTTCCGAGCCTGATTCAAGGTGTTGGTTCTTACTTATAAAGCCCTTAACGGACTGGAGCCCACCTATCTGCTGGACTGTCTCACCCTCTGTGTTCTGGATCGGCCCCTCCGGTCCGCCAGGAGTACCTTTCTTGATGTTCACCGGGTTGCTCAGGGGTAAGGATAGGTGAACAGAACTGAACAGAACAGAAATTCGGTTCAGTTCGGAAATTCGGTTAGGTTCAGAAATTCGGTTCGGTTGACCGAACTATTCGAGTTCGGTCTGAACTCCAAACTTCCAAACCGCGTTCGCCCATCCCTATCGAGTATGGAGAGGGCTTTCTTGGTGACCGCACCTAAGCTGTGGAACTACCTTCTGGCAGATGCCTGGGTGGTCCCGGACCTCGCCTCTTTCCGTCATTATTGTAAGACTTGGCTTTTCCGCTGGGCCTTCGGCAAGGGTGATGGAATGGGAGGGTAGGGTGTGGGGGAGGGGTTTTTTTGTTTTATTTTCTGGCATCCGCTTTTTTATAGTCTGTTTGGTTTATTTATTGGTTTTATAGTTTTGCATGTTTTAAAATATTTTATATTTGTAAGCTGCCTCGGGCTACTAAATGTTGGAGAGGCAGGGTAAAAATATTGTATATTATTCAAAAATATTATAAATAAATAAATAAATAAATAAAAACACTTCTTAAAAGACCTGGGCTTTTGCTGTGTTCAACACTAAACATCAGGATGTGCTCAACTGGTTAGAATAAAGATAAGGATCAGCTCTTAAAGAAATTACAGTTCTCTCACATATGCAAAATTCTAGACTCCCATATTTGTAGAGTGCAAGAGTACAGGGTGGCTCAGGAGATTGATAATGGGGTGCCAGTTTGAACCTAGCTCTAGTCCAGGTTTCCAAGCCTAGATTACATGTTAGCTTCTTATTTTGGGCTAGATCCAATGTTCACTTTAGTTAGTGGAAGTTTTTCCATTGCTTTCTGTGGACTTTAGATGTTTGAAAATGATCAGGTGTTGTCTGTCCAGTTTGCAAACGATCACATCACAAAACCACTGCATGAACTGACACTGGGTGTTTTTAAATTAGCAAGGTTTGGTGTGTGTGTGTTTGTGTGTCACTGGCTGCTGAGTGGCACAGCTGCACAGCAGCCACTCAGGTGGAATGAATCGGGAGGGATTCTAATGGGTGGCTGCCAACACGGCTACCTTGTCCTCAGCCGCCACCTCACACTCATCTTCCCAGGACTAAGGGAGACACGGAAGTGCACCGGGCTGGCCTTTAAAACTGACATAAAGGGTGGACTTGTCTGCTGGCGTGGGTGGCTGCCCCAGTTCATAAAGGGAGAGGATGCATGGGCACCCATTGCCATGCACTTTTGTAGCTTGCCCCACACAGGGCACTTCGGATTTTTTGTCAGTGCCCCGTGAGTGGCCATGAGTGAGTGCTGCATGACTCATGAGAGAACGCATCCTCCTGTTCCACCTTCAAATGGGTGGTCGGATGAGTGGTTACTGTGTGGTCATGTGTGGTAGCATCTCATTTAATAATACCCACCATTACTAGCAGCCTCAGCAGCTACTCTGAGAACTGAGTGGATGTGGAATCTGCATTAACTTACACCAGTTTTCAGAGATGCTGAGCCTCCACTGCTCCCATACTAGGCAGGAAATGCTTACTCGTATCAGTGGTTTGTTTCACTAAGGGTTGAAAACCATTAATATTGTAAAGCCTGCACTACCTCTTCTCTCTTCTGCAGAGAAATTATAGAGTAGCAGCAACCGCTCTAGAGTTAAGGTCTGCTGCACTCTCCATTATAAAGCATGAACATTCTATCCATTATAAAATGCATATGATTGAAGTTAGGATTGTGAAATTTGTGGTGAAGGATAGCTCTGGTAAGAGGTTGAATATATCCAAGTTTCGGCCAAATTGAATAGAACATAGCGGAGATAGCAGAGTTGAAACATTGGACTCTGATGTAAGTTTTCTCAGCCATTCTGACCATTTCAATCTGAAGAGGCTAGAGGGGTTTACCATTAATTGTGAGAAGGTGTAAATATTTTAGAAAATTCAAGGATGCTGGTGGGGTGTGCCTTTGGTTTATCTAGTTAGTAGTTTTAAAAGTTATGACATCTGAAAATGTCAATGCTATCCAATGAAGAACGTTGTATCTTTAAGGTCCTTTTCAAATGGACGCACACACCCTCGCACACGTGTGAGGGTGAGGCAGCCATTTGAATGCCACAGTGGGTTTGGGGTGAAATAGGTGAGCATCCATGGGAATGCCGCAGGGAATGGGTGGGGGTCCATGCATGCACCTGTGCTCCCCCCACCTCCACTCATCACTCACACATGGAGCAATGGAAACCAATGCCGGATGTTCCGTGCATGGAGATGGGTGGAGGTTGGTGGGGGCTTGTGGGAACGCACACCCACATGCACCACCACCCCATACACCCATGCCCACTACAATGGGGCCTAAGATACAACAGGGGTGTACGACGGGAGCAGGGGCTGCCTGTGGAATGTATGTGAACATTCTAAATACACAGACATATATGAATTCTTATTCTCTTTCTCAGCTGCTGCCCCAGCTCAGCTGCCTCTTGTTAATTTCACAGACAGGCTGGTTGTTACTTTGTTTCCCAACCTGCACTTAGCCTTACTGCTAACATTGTCAGACTTTCACAGGTTCTTCCAAGAGGTCTCTTCCAGCCCCCTTAGCTAGCTCCTGGGCCCTGCAACCACCCCACAGGCTCTCCTGTCGTTAGGCTCTCCTGTCATCACTTTTTTCTCTATCAGCCTGGCGCCACCTTTTCAAGCTCCTATCAGCCATGCACACTCTCTCTCTCACATACACACCACAGATCCTGGATGCGGCTGCTCCCCTCGACTGGATACTCCACAGGGGACATTTCCTTGGGGATAGGTCACGCTGCGTGACTGCCTCCCCATCACACACAGATTCCTGGGGCTGAAAGAGCTTCTAGCACTGTGCCCTAAGTTAAGGGGCATTGTGAGTCTGGCAGCCTGGTTCCCGTATCCCCTACTCTCACTGTGTGGCCGGTGGTTGCAGGCTGAGGAGGGCCACAGCTGTGAGGATGGGAACAGATGGGGGTGGAGTGCCACCTGAGGGAAGGAGAAGATGGAGGAGACCAACAGGGGCTAAGGGAAATGCAGGAGCAGATGAGGAGCAAGCAGAGGTAAGGTAAAGTGAGGAGATGGTGGGGGTAAATGGTGTTAGGGTGAATAAGGAGAGGTTGTGGGCCACAGAGGGAATACAGGGAAGGCAGCAAAGAGTAGGGAGCGAATGGGGGCTGGGGGGAAGGAGGAGCAGGGCACGCACACACACACACACACACACACACACACACACACACACACACACACACACACACAGAGCACCTTTTCAGACTCCCCCCCCCCAAAAAAACCCAACACAGCACCTTTTCAAACTTCCAGCCCCTCCCTTTCTCTCTTGGGTACAAGGGTGAGGGGACAGAGACAGCCCCACATGTAAGGGGGTGCTTTAAAAAAAATTAAAAAGCTAAAATCAGTTCAGGCAGTTCATTTCCATGCAGTTGAGTTCACTAAACTGTCAGCGCTCTGACAGCTCAGTATGGAGGGTTTCTTTCTCCTGCTGCATGTCTATTCAGGTGGCAAACTGAGGGAGGAAGATTTGACTGTGGAGATAGACCAGGATTTAAAACCCTCCTCTAAAACCCTAGGGGGAGCGGGGTGTGTGTGTGTGTGTTAGACTTTGGAGTGGCTAGAGAGCCAGTAGGAGACATGGACTAAGTGGAGAAACCTACAGATCACAATTCCATCACTTCAGCCCCACGTCTAAGGGGGTATGTGAGAGAAAGTGGGCTCTTCTGCTTGAAGGTGGGAGACAGGGTCCCTGCAGTGTTGCTCAAAGGGCAGAAGTATGTTCACTGTGATCAGTCCCACTTTCTCCTCCACCTTAATTTATTGGCAACATAGAACCTATCACTGCTCGGCCAGTCAGCTCCAGACCAAGTCAAGAGCTGACTGATGCCACTGCTGGGATGTGGGAGGAGGGAAAGCCTGAGCCATTTAAACACTCATCCCTCAGTCACACCAGTAAAGGAGCAGGCCAGTCCCCATGTGGTTCAGCTCAACACAAAGCAATCAGCTGCCTGCAAAGCCTGTACTGTACGCGCCGATCAGTAAGAACTGAACAACCAGTATAATGTGGGAGAGGTGCCCTCAAACCCAAGGCACCCTGCCATCTCTGGGACCTATTTTGGGGTGACCTGGCTCCTCAGTAACCTCAGGTGGGGACAATATTGTTATTTTCTTATTTAATAAACCCTTTATTAATTCCATATCAAACCCACACTGTATCTTTATTAGCCCACAGCCTGAGCTCTAATTTTGGCCCTTGCAAGGCCCTATCTTTTTGTCAAACCCCACTGAGCCTCACAGGGCTCTGAGCAACAACATCTCAACCACGGCTCCCATCACTGTCCCAGCTGTCAGGATCTTACTCCCTTGGTTCTATGCTTCAGGGCTCTTCTAGCCCCTTTCAGACTCCCCACTCCAAGGGGTCTAGTGGTCATGACCGCAGCCCTTTTGTGTATCCAAAGTTCAAGTCCAATGTCCTTGCCCCTAAGCAGGCCCGAGGTGCAGACCAACCTGCACCATGATCCACTCTGGCAGCAACAGCTTCCCTTCTAGGCGGCCACGCTGCTACTTACAGTCCCGGATCTCGCTGCTCCTCTTCCAAGCCCAATGGTTTCCAGCCTCTCTGGCTCCACTTCCCCCAGCTCTGCTGGTAACGCCTCCACCAGTCACGCTGATCCACTTCTGGGTTTGGGGTCAACTCTCCTCAGTGGCCGCAGTGGCTGCTAGTCAGTTTCAGGTGGCGGCTTTAAAGCTGCACCGCCGAGAGAGTTGCCGCCTGCCGCTCTCATTTAAAGGACCAGCCCTTGCTGGCTGCTTGGAACAGGGGCACCCAGAGCCTCCCTGTTACAAACATATTTCCCTGACTGCCTGCCCAGCTGGAGGGTGGTGGAGATAATAGGGGGAAGGTGACTTCTGCAGTAGCAGCAGCAGTCTATATGGCCGCTTTATTCTCCTGCTTCTAGGGATGTGATCTCCTCAACCCTTTTATATTCACCCCTGGAAATGGGCTGAGCCTGATGGGAGAAAAAATAATGCACAGCCTGAGCTGTCAGTCTTCCTTGCTCAGGAGAAACTCCCATTGACCTGGAAGGTGGGGGGCAGGGATATTGTGTGATAATGATTATGGAGCCAGCCTACATGTTACATAATGGTTTCTGTGTAAATATCAAAATTGTAGCATTCCATATCTTGAAAAGTAGGGAAAGAACACCCTTGTTCTTGTCAACTATGACCACCGTATCCAAGTACATTTTATTTTTATTTATTAATTTTAAATGTATATCCCGCCCCTCCTGCCCACAGGGCAGCCTGGGGCGGTGAATAACACTCAATAAATAAATAAAAAAAACAATTTTAACAATTTAAAACACAATACAATGTGCGGAAACCCCCCACCCCTACCCCTCGCCAAAAGCCTGACAGAACAGCCAGTTCTTACATACACACCGAAACAGCAGGAGAGTGGGAGCCAACCGAGCTTCCTCCGGGAGCGAATTCCACAGCACAGGAGCGGCCACCGAAAAAGATCTAACATCGGTGGCCACCCATCTCACCTGGGGAACCTCCAAAAATGCTCCCACGGATGATCTCAAGGGTCGCACGGGCACATGGGGAGTGAGGCGGTCCCGCAGATAAGCAGGGCCCAGGTTGTGAAGGGCTTTAAAGCTTAAAACCAGGACCTTGAACCCTGTCTCTTATACACATCTGGGCTTTAAAGGTTAAAACCAACACCTTGAACCTGACCCGGTGCTTTATAGGCAGTCAGTGCAGAGCCCGGAGCACTGGTGTTATGTGCTCCCTGCGACCCGCCCCTGTAAAGAGATGGGCCACGGCATTCTGCACCAGCTGCAGCCTCCAGACCAGCTTCTCGGGCATCCCCACGTAGAGCGTGTTGCAGTAATCCAGTCTCAAGGTGATGAAGGCATGGATGACAGTGGCGAGGTCGGAGTCTGAGAGATACAGCCGAAGTCGCTGGACAAGATGTAACTGCCAAAACACACTCCCTGTCACTGCCACAACCTGAGATTCCAGGCTGAGCCGCGAATCAAGGAGCACACCCAGACTCTGCACTTGAGAGACCATGGGAGGGTGAACCCCCACCCCCCAACAAGAGGAGATTCAACCACTCCCAGGTCCCCCAAACCCTCACCCACCAACATCACCTCTGTCTTGTCAGGATTCAATTGCAGATGGCTCGACCTCATCCAAGCCCCCACAGCTGACAGGCACTGGGAAAATAAGGAGACTGCATGACCTGGGTCAATGGAAAAGGAGAGGTAGAGCTGAGACTGCATGCCCTGAAACCCTCTCCCGATCTCCCCTAACAGCTGCATATAGATGTTAAACAAGAGGGGGGACAGAATGGCACCCTGCGGGACTCCACATGTGAGGTCCCGGGGGGAAGACGTGCACTCCCCCAAGACCACCCGGTGAGTTCTCCTTGCCAGGAATGAACAAAACCAGTCCAAGACCATCCCACCAATTCCAGCACGGTCCCGCAGGCGGGTCACCAACACCTCATGATCAACTGTGTCGAACGCAGCCGAAAGGTCTAGCAGGACCAGTAAGGTCTGACGACCCTGGTCCAAAGCCAAATGGAGATCGTCAACGAAGGCCACCAATACCGTCTCCGTACCATACCCAGGCCGAAAACCAGACTGGGAGGGATCAAGGAAACCAGTGCGGTCCAGATGTTCCTGGAGCTGCTGTGCCAAAGCCCATTCAATAACCTTCCCTAAAAAGCGAAGGTTAGAGACCGGCCGATAACTGGCACGACCATCAGCGTCAAGAGATGGTTTCTTGAGCAGGGATCTAACCACAGCCTCCTTTAGGCAGTCAGGCACCCTGCCCTCCTGAAGAGAGGCACTAACCACCCCATCCAGCAATCGCTGGAGCGTCTCCTGGCTGGCTCACATGGTGTATGCTTACTGGGACTTATTGTAGTTTTTAATTTTGGGGGGAAATATCCTTTTGAAAAAGCCATGAAATTCCATAAGGAAGTAAGCTGCAGTTTACAAAGCCAGTTATGGCTCTTACACATTCACTTATGCTGTAAAAAACATGGAAATTGTAAGTTAAAGCTCTCGCCTTAACTTATGTAATCTATAGGCAGTAAAGATGTGCTTTGTCACATACTGTGCTTGGGAACTTAGGCTAGATTTATGCAGAGTTTTCCTTGGTGTTTCATTTCCAATGCTCTTTCTCTGCAGTTTGGGAAGAATGCTAAAGTTGCCCTCTATATTGTCTGTTTGAATTCTCTCTCCGCTGTAACTGAAATTGTCCTTTACTTTGAAATCCTTTCTCACTGCAGACATTGATTATGTATAGGTCTTTCCTGACAGTGATGTTCATGTTTTCCTGTTGTATATTCCTATATTGTATATTTCATGATGACCCACACTTTTACACCAGATCCCAGCACACATCCCCACCACTGACTCCCACACCAGCTCCCAGCCCCTAGTGAGCACCCCCACCCCTGCACTAACCCCTCACACTGTGCTCCAGCTCCCAGCCCCCCTCGGATATCCCCCACTCCGTGAAGACATCTTCCACTCCTGCATTGATTCACCCCCACATCAGCTCTCAGCCCCCCGCACACTTCCCCACCCCCGCACTCACACCCCCATGCCCTGCTCCAGCTTCCAGACTCCATCTCCAGCTCCTGCCCTCCCTCCTATGCGCATATCCCCCACCCCTGCACTGACCCCCTGGCAACCTTTTCTGTCGGTCTAAGTGTGTATGTACTAAATGCCAGCAGCCAATTTAGGATGTTCCCAGACTCCTCGCCAGTCAAATCCCACCCTCCTCTAGTTCCCAGACTCCCTGTAAGCCAATTCCCTTCCCACAGCCCAGCTCCCAAGGCCACAACCTCCTCCCTGCCGATTTATTTATTTATTTTTTAAAATTATACCCCGCCCCTCCTGCCAGGCAACCCGGGGTGGCTAACAAAATCAAAATCAATAGAATACAATAAAACATATAAAAAACATTATAATAGTAAAAATAGTAAAAATGAGGAGAAACACCCCCCCAACCCACTATCCCATCCACCCTCACCCTTCTCTCTTGCCAAATGCTTGACAGAACAGCCAGATCTTACAATTCCTATGGAAAACCGGGAGGTCCGGGGCCAGACGGGCCCCCACCAGGAGGGAATTTCAGAGGTGCGGCATGGCCACTGAGAATACCCTATCCTGCATGGCCCCCAGGGAAACCTGAGGGACCTCCAAGAGGGCACCCCCAGATGACCGCAGGGGTCGGTCCAGAGCCCAGGGAGTGAGGCGGTCTCGCAAATAGGCAGGGTCCAGGCTGTGTAAGGCTTTATAGGTCAAAACCAACACTGAATCGAGCCCAGAAGACTATTGGCAGCCAGTGCAGAGATCGGAGCACTGGTGTAATGTGCTCCTGGCGACCCAGCCCCACGAGGAGCCGGGCCACTGCATTCTGCACCAGCTGCAGCTTCCGAGCCGTCACCATAGGTAGCCCCACTTAGAGTGCTTTACAGTAGTCTAACCAAGAGGTTAGTTGTCCCCAAACTAATCATAAGTGGAAACAACTTTTGAAGTTCACCTAGCCAGGCAGATGGGTTATGTTTTAACCACCATAGCAGTGTGGTGCATAAGTTCACTTGAACGTTCATCCCATAGAATAAAATGGTACCTTCAATATCTGATAACTAGAAAACGACTGCATGGAGGTTGTCAAAATGAAAGCAAAGACACAGCATGACAGCATGTTTGAATTCTCTGGAATATTTATACGTTCTCAAAATTAACAGCTTAATTGTTATTAATTGAAATTGTGTCCACTTTCATGTCTTATACGTCCACCTTCAACAGTTTATGATGACCCACACTCCCACAATAAACTACTCAAATGAGATGTTTGATATGTTGTGTAGTCACATCTGTTCTGAATACTGTTAGGGTCCAGATCTTAATTTTGAGTAAACAAGACCATAGTTATGTTATCCTATCTTTGTAGGGGACTCAATACATGGGACAGTGGAGGGATTGGGATGACGGAGAGAAAGGAGGTTCATGTAGGCAACTTCAGTATTCTCCCCAATCTGGAGAGAAATAGAATTGGAAATGAAACACAAAGGCAAACTCTGCGTAAAAGAAACCTAGGTTTTTCCAAGCACAATATGTGACACAGCACAGCATCTTTACTGCTTAACTGCTTTCCATGCTTTTTACAGCATGAGTGAATGCATAAGAGCCTTAATGGTCTTTGTAAACGGTACAAATTTTTAGTATGGAATAAAGTAATTCATTCTTGTGGACAGTGATCTGGCATCTTCGGAAGCACTGAATAATTCATTCTCTTTTAAAAAAACAAAACCCCAGTGCCCCCCCCTCCCGCCGCTGCTTGGTGTTTGGGGGTGTGTGCGATGGGGGTGGGTGGGTGTTCATGTAAACGGACAGTGGTGGTGGTGGGAATGTGTGTCCGCTTGGTGTTCGCCCATGTAAACACCAAAGATGGGGGGGGAACGCTCCTGCACAACACCCTCCACTCATCACACACCTATCTCCACCCACCTCCAACCATGGAGCTCTCCAGAAAACAGGAGGAAGCTCCATGAGTGAAGCTGGGTGGAGAATGGTGGAGGTGGGTGTAAAAGGACACAGAACTACTCCACCCACTATGACAAAACACCCACACCCACCTCCATCCCTGTAAAAGGGCCCTTAATGGAGCTTTGCCTGAATGAAGAATCAGGGGTAAAGACAGTACAAAATCAGTACAGTTGAAGAAGAATGGACAAATGTATCTGGTACTGCATATTATTGCTACACAAACTGACGTACACAAGCTGCTGTATGCACCAGTCTTGCCCAGAGCTATGTTCCTGAAGTTTGATTGATTAAGGACAATTAAGCAACACATTTTTCTTTGGGTTTGTTTCTCCGTTTCACTCTCTTATGTAAAAGTTACAATTACAGTTCAACTATGGAGCTCAAGTTCTGTTCAGTATGCCAGAACCTGTTTTATTTCAGCTGGAAGATAAATTTGACACATACTCTGATAAACCAGATTGGATGGTTTTGAATTAGAAGCACTGAGTTTTTTTAAAATCATTTTATAACATTTTTAAAAAATCAAGAAGGAAAAAATAAAGTAATCCACATAGTGTAAGGGTTGGGGGGCAGGACACGGGGACAGCAGCAGGGAGGGCACTCACGGACCCCGCCGGCACCACTTCTGGTGCGGAGCCTTCCCCGCGGCATAGCCTAGCCCCGGCACCACACGCGTCCAGGGTTGCCCAGCCAACCATGGCAGACAGGCGCAGAACTGTGCGGCCCCAGAGGACGCCCAGTGGGGCGGGGCCACGCCCGGAACCTGCGTGCCGCTCAGCGCGGCTCCAGGCACGCCGAGGGGGCGTGGTTGACACGTATTAAGCCGGCAGGGGGAGAAACCCCGCTGCCGGTAATTGGAGCTTGAAACTGGCCGCGAGACAGAGCTAAATGATTGTAGAAATTATTATTGAAGCATGTGGGGAGGTGCTTGTGTGACTTGGGTGGTGTAGTTAAGGGAACGTGTTTGTCTTCTCCTTTCCTAATTTGTCCTGACCTTACCAGAGTGCGAGTGTGAGTGCGTGAGAGTGTGAGAACGGTGCGTGATTCCAGCCTACCCCTACCCTGGGCATCTCCCTTCCCCCGTCCCAGTGTGTGAGCCTTCTCCCCCTACAACTCCCCCTCCTTGGCTGGGCCCTCACCTTTCCCGTCACCCTTAACCTTCACTGTGCCCGTACCCCGAGCCCTTCCCGGAGTGAGTGTAGCGAGTGTGGGGCAACGGCCTATAGGGGGCAATCTCAGCCCAGGTATAGTTCAGTGCTCCACGACCAATGATGATACGTGCCCCATTTCTCTGAGACATATCGGGCCACCACGTTATCCTGACGGGCTTCTTTCCCCTACTATAGGGGAGTGGAGTACAGGAGTGTGAGCGAGAGCGACTGGAAACCCCTTACCCGTGAAGGTTAAGCCCTCCTCCTTTCCCTTACCCCCTGACACATAGAATACAACAGATTTGAGCTCATTCCCACTGTGATTTTCAAATTTGACAATGGATAGGGGGGAAAAAAGCAAATCAATCATGGGGTTCAGAGACTGATCAGTAGTAAATTTTTTAAAAATATAGCCATAATGGTAGTACTATTGTATTTCTCATAACTTCTAACTGAAACATACCATCCCCAAATCCACTAGGAATGTATACATGTGGGATGGCCAATGTCTTGCTGAATTTGGAGACACAGTCCTTCTTCGGACTCACCTCCATTTTAATTATGCTCCCGCCCTCCCCCCCCCATCTCTATCTTTTAAAGTAGTGGTGGAGAATCTTTTTCCTCCTATGGGCAATGCTGAAAATTAGTACAAGTTCCATGGATTCGTGCCCTGTCCTTAAGTGAATACCCTTTTATCAGCTCCCTTCTCCCTGTGCTTACTCTCTCAGTGCCTGTAGGGACTGGATCCAGGACCTGCAGAGGAGCCAAATAAAAAACTACAACCCAGAATTGGCCCACAGGTTGGAGATTCCCTACCCCTGTTTTAAATGGTCTATGTCCTTACCCTGCATCATTTCTCCTCCCTTCCCCACCCCCCCCAAACAAAGTCAGGAATGGGCCAACTCTTCCTCCCCCTTTTTGTATTACTCCACTTCTCCCTTATCTGCCTTGGATGAAAGCCAGCTTTTCCTGCTCTTTTCTCCCCAACTATTTGCCCCTGATCTATCCAGCACTGTCAACCAGAAACTGTGCCAAAAACTTGAGGCAGGCCAGGGGAATTTGATGATGACGATGATGACATTTTGATGTTGTTTTTTTGTTTGTTTTATTTTAAAAAATCATCTGGATTCTAAGCCTTTACGGTACATTTTTAGTCTTTTTGACATGACTGGGAGGTCTATAAAATTCCTTTTATAATTTTCTTTATAAAGCAAGCCAAAATTCATGATTCCTGGATCCCGGGTTTAAAATCAAATCGATTCTCACAGGACTCACAATAAAATCACCAGAGCTGGTAACAACTGTTTGCCTTAAGTCACACAACCAAGGACAAAAGAAGTCAAAAATAGCACTAATTCTTTCTGGGATTTGCTAATCAGCAACAGCAAGCCTATAAGCAATCTTACATTCTCATAACAATCCCTAGCCTCCTTTATACTAGTATGCTTTTGTGTCCTATGAGAATAACAGTCAATAGTAAATGTTCTGAGTTTCGCTACTTATTATCAAACATCCGTGCAGCACCCTCTGGCAGGCACTCCTTTAGAAAAAAAAATGACAAAATCTTTAAATTCCTCCTTCCCACACACAAGTGGAAAAATTGTTCTTGTATTGTCTGTTACATGCAGTGTTCTTGTTCCTCTGCTGGAACAAATCCAACCAAATGGCCAAAGATGGCTACCAGATTAAAAAAAACAGTGGGAGTCACAGGCAGCCCTCTGACTCACCCTGAGCTTAGTATATGCTGACAGTCAGGTTTGCCATTGCTTATAGAAGAGTGACCTCACCTGGGAGCATGGTATGTTCAGTTTGGAGAAGAGAAGATTAAAGAGGGGGTTGGGAGGAGCACAGCAGAGGGGAGAGAGTTTTCAAGTTTTTGAAAGGCTACCATAAAGAAGATACAACACTATAAACAATAAGTTGCAAGTATAATACAGTGTGTACTAATATGATCAGCACGTCCAAGGATTATTCCAACTATGTTTGTTATTTGGTGAAAATATTAGATATTTATGCAAAGCTGAGCTATTTGCAGTACTCCTCTTCCTTGCTAGCATACATATCATAGAAATCAGACACAGAAAAATCCAAGTCATCTAGCCCATTTCATTTTCCACCCTCAAACTGTGCATGATTTACACAGTACAGTATGTACTTTGCAAATTACTACATTTAAATAATTTGTAACACATTATCCCAGCTAGTTTTATGAATCATATTGTTAATCATGGTTCTGCCTTCCCAAATGGCAAACATCACAACTGAGCTTCTGCTGTGGGACAAAAGCGCAGACAAAATGGAAAAGTTGATTGTCTCATTTACTACGGGGAAGAGAATTTCTTTCCAACTTTGTCCTCAAGGGGAAGGGCAGCAAATCTCTTTCCCTCTTGTTTTCAAACTAACAGATTGTTGTCCTGCTTCCTAATAGCTATGATTTAAATACATAAATCTAATAGTAATTTTACATCCACTTGGTTTTCTACAAGTTGGAAAGGTCACAAACCTGGCTGAGAGGTTAACCCTCAAACAAAAACACGGTACAACATTTTGGGAAGAGCTTAAACTACCACTGTAGATTATTTCTATGTCAAAACCAAACAATGTAGTCTGCCACAATGTGCAGTAGTTGTGTGCAAAATTATTTATTTATTTTTAAACATTTGTTAGTCGCCCCCCCCCATGCCTACGGCATCCCGGGGCAACGTACAAATCACTAAAACATTCATAAAAAAAAATAAAAAAATTAAAACCCTTAAAAACACAACCATTTAAACCAAAACAGGGTTGGGAAAAATAAAATAGAAATAAAAGGTAGGGAAGCATTAAAACTCTAAGCAACCCTCCCCCCCCCCCCCTCCTCTCCAAAGGCCTGGGTAAACAGCCAGGTTTTACAAGCCAGCCGGAATGTCAAAAGGCTCAGGGCCAGACGATCTTCCTCCAGGAGGGAATTCCAAAGACGCGGCCCAGCCACCAAGAATGCCCTCTCCATTGTGGCCCCCTGCTTGACATGGGGGACCTCCAAGAAGACACCCCCGGCAGACCGAAGGAGCCCCTCTCAGACGCGGAGGGTGAGGCGGTCCCTAAGGTATGAGGGGCCCAGACTGTGAAGGATTTTATAGATCAATACCAATACCTTGAACCTAGCTCAGCACCCTATTGGCAACCAGTGCAGAGTCTGGAGCACAGGCATTATATGTTCCCGACGACCCATCCCCGTCATGAGCCAGGCCGCCGCATTCTGCACTAGCTGCAGCCTCTGGACCAGGAACAAGGGCAGCCCACATAGAGCGCATTACAGTAGTCCAAGCCCAAAGTAATGAAGGCATGGATGAGGGAGGCCAGGTCCGGCCTGGAGATGTATTGACGCAGCCTCCGCAGTAGATACAACTGGTGAAAAGTGGCTTTCGCCACCACCTCCACTTGTCAATCCAGGCGGAGATCTGAGTCCAAAACCACTCCCAGACTCTGGACCTGCTGAGCCATAGGAGGGCGAACCCCTCAATCAGGGGCCGACACCTCCCTCGCCCTCCCCACCACCATCACCTCCATTTGATCAGCTTTTAAAATTAAAAGCCATATTGCATTAGGTACTGCATAAACAGACAGGCTCCAATCCCCAGGAGCCCTTTATGCTACTTGAGTGTTTTGAGGACTCGGCTGTTGCTCAAAATTGGTCTAGAAAATTTTGCCATGCCCATGTGGAAGGAATGTGTGTTGTGTGCATATATCTCACGTGTGATACTTTTAGATATTAGGGATGTGCAAGCAGAACGGGGTTCGGCCCAAACACTTAGTTCGGGTTCGTGGGTTCAGTCCTGTGGAGTTCAGACCACCCTGAATGTTTGGAAAATTCTGCCACCTAGAGACTTGGGGTGCTCCATGGGTGCCTGTGGCAGGCCATCGGAGACACAGCAGCAGCAGCAGAGACTGGGAAGGCTTGGGGCTTAGCACCCCGGGTTGCCTGGGCAGGCAGGCTCAGCGCTTGGCCCCTGGGGGTGCCCGTGGGGACATGCCTGGCTGTCTGAGACCCAGAGGCAGCAGCAGAGGCTGGGAAGGCTTGGTGACTGGCCTGGCACCCCTACTTGGCCGTGAACTTCAGGCTGGCAGGCATTGGTGGAGCAGCAGCAGAGGCCCGGCCAGGGCTTAGTGCTTGTCACCCTTACTTGGCCGAGCATTGCAGGCTGCCTGGATTTTTGGTGAGCGCTCTGTGTGTGGCCATGAGTGGGTGCTCTGTGGTATGGCACCTGCCACAGATGCATTATGTGTTATGGCCAGTATGGCACCCCTACTTGGCCAGGCATTGCAGTCTGGCATCATACTCAACTGTTCTCAAGAAGCTCTACTGCAAATTGAGCAAGACTTGCCCAGTGGTGAATCTTGTGGACACTCATCCCCCACCCGCTGGCGCACTCATCCGAGCTATGCCTGTCTACAAAAGCAAGGAGCAAATGACTGACATGCAGTACCAGCAGCAGCAGACACTGGATTGCCAGGGCACAGTCTCCATGGCACAACAGAGGCAGCATCAGCAGAGTCAGGAGCAGTGGACATTCGATTGCCATGGCACAGTACCCATGGCACAGCAGTGGCAGCCTCAGCAGCAGCAGAAATTAGATTATGGGGCCACAGTACCCATGGCACAGCAGCAGCAGTGGACATTGGATTGCCAGGGCACTGTAACTCCGTCTGGCACCCATCCTTGGATGGGCATTGCAGGCTGCCAGGCATCGGCAGAGCAGCAGCAGAGGTCCGGCCAGGGCTTGGTGACTGGCACCCTTACTCGGCCGGGCGCTGCAGGCTTCCAGGCATCGGTGGAGCAGTACACTAACTCTAACTGCTATTAACTATTCTAAAACCTATGGAACTAAATGGAATATTATCTAATATCTACAAAAGCCTAGTCCTACAAACACACTATAAAATATTAAAACTGAATCACTACACACTATCTTTATCTATCTATAACTAAGCTAACTCCTACAACTATGTATCTATAGTATCTAATATCTAATATTATCTATACGCACACACACACAGGGATCGGGGGGGGGGGGACACAGATATCTCACAACAAACAACACAGGGAGGGATACAAAACTGAAATGAAACCTAAATCAATCGAATGCTACTCTAAATAAATCCAAAAAGAGGGGAAGGAAATCAGGGATGGAATATATACAGGGAGGAGGGAAGGTTTCAATGGAGGGGAGGGAGAAACAACACAGGGAGGGGTAAAAAATAAAAATAACACCTAAATCTATCCTATCTAATCAAAATAAATGAAACTATGGAGGTAAATGTGTGGAAATGGGTGAAATAGGAGGAGGATGGCAATGGATTGGAAGGAACACAAACTGCTGGGAGAGGGAGAATTCTGAAAACGCCTGTGACAGGATCAGTGGCTAGCTCAGAATGATATTGAAGGGAGGGCAATTACTTTCGTTACTTGCTGCGCCCGCCTTACCACAAGCCCCATTGGCTCTGTGCAGCCTAGCCTGTGGCCAATTGCAGACTGCCAAGCCAGTGATCTGAGGAAAATAGGGATGGTCTTTGGGCAGGCTGGCTGTTAGTCCAAGCCTCTCTCCACCACTGGGGACAGGAAGTCTGCTCTTCAGCTGATCCCCCACCCCTCCCTGGGCCTGCCAGCCAGGTTTTTCCCACCTGCCCGTGCCCACCTGCGCACGAACCGTTCGGGGGTTTCCACATTTGGTTCGGCCGTCCGGTTCGAGCATCTGAACTGGCTGATTTCAGGCCGAACTCCGAACGTCCGAACTCTGTTCGCACATCCCTATTAGATGTGTGTGTGTGTGTGTGTGTGTGTGTACTGCAGTTGTATAAAATGTGGCCAGTCCCAGATTAGTAAAGGAGACAATATTATTGTATAAGGTAATCCTCTCCTTCAGGTCTATAGAGAAAATTCTGCAGTCTATGGGGAAAATTCTTTTAAATTCATCAGTAGGTAAGACAAGATAATGAGTCAGAACTAGGGCTAAACAAGAAGAGAATTTTTTTCTCATAAGAAAACTCGAAAGTTTGAGAACCAAGACTGAGATCTCATGAAATCTCCATCCTGGAGCAAGTTCTTGGGCAAGAAAATAAAATAATTTTTTTTAAAATAATTGCACACGCACAAAATGGCTGCGAACCGCAGTTCTTTGATGACTGTTTTGCACATGCACAATGACTTTTTATTCTTTTATTTTTTCATTTTGTAGAATACAAAAGTTTTATTTTTTTAATTTTCTCACTGAAAGAGTTCCAGATATTGGTTCCAGTTCTCGGTTTGTCTCAGACAAGTCAAGAACTAGAATTTCAACAAGATTCTTGTTGGTTTTTTTACATCTTGGCCCTTTTTATATAGGTGGCACCCAGGTATAAACACCCAGAAAGCCACGGTGGGTGGGCAGTGCATGGGTGTCCCATGGCACGGACGCACAACCACTGTCAGGTCCTGGGCGCGAACCCTTGGCTTTGGGATGCGGGAGAGGTGCCTTTGGGGCCTGCGCCACCTGGTGGACTTGTTCACCTCCCGCATTTCTCCTCTGTATGCCTTCCCCTGTCTTACTGCCCTTTGCATGGCCGCACCCTCTCCCAGCTGGGGCTTGTTTCCCTGGCCTGCCCCCCCAGCTTCCTGATTGGTCACAGATGGTACTTAAACACTGAGGTGGCCTCAGGAAGCTGGTGGAGCAACGTCTCACACCCGCCCGAAGGTTTGATGTTTATGTTGATGTATTTACCAAGTGCCTTTTCTCCTGCTGTGTGTTTGCCCTGTCTCCCCTATAGTCTGCATGTGTTTCCCCAGCTTGGCTCCCTAGCCCATTGTTTCTTGTTCCCCTCATCCCTGTTGCTCCTTTCATCCTTCTTGCTCCCCGCTCTGGTTCCCTAGCCCCTTGCCTCATGTTCCCTGTTGCTCCCCTCATCCTTGTTGCTCCCCTGCTCCGGTTCTCTAGCCCCTTGTCTCTTGCCCCCTGTTGCTCCCTGCATCCCTGTTGTTCCTCCCTCAGCTCTGTTTCCCTAGGTCCATGTCTTTTGTCCCTTGTTGTTCCCCTTGTCTCTAGTGTTCCCCCAGCTCTGATTCCCTCGGCCCGTGTCTCTTGTTCCCTGTTGCGCCCCTGCTCTGATTCCCTCGGCCCTTGTCTCTTGTTCCCCGTTGCTCCCTTTATCCCTGTTGCTCCCCTGCTCTGGTTCCCTAGACCCTTGTCTCTTGTTCCTTGCTGTTCCCTGCATCCCTGTTGTGCCCCAGTCTTGTTTTCCTAGCTCCCTGTCTCTTGTCCCCTGGGGTCCCCCTTGTCTCTGGTGCTCCCCCAGCTCTGTTTCCCCTAACCTATCGGCTCCAGCCCCTTGTGGTTCCCCTTGTCCCCGTGGTTCCCCCCACTCTGGCTCCTTAGTCCCTTGGTTCTTGCACCTTGTTGTTCCCCTCATCCCCATTGTTCTCCCCACTCTGGTTTCCTAGCCCCTTGGCTCTTGTCCCTTGTTGTTCCCTTGGGCTCCCCTTGTTCCTCGTCGCCCCCTATTATATTCCTCTCTTCCTTGGGGAGGATCTTGGTGTGTGGGTCTTCAGTCTGCTCCTTGACCTCAATGATGAATCAGACCCTCTTCTAGGCCTCAAGATAAGAGCAGGCTCTGGAGACTCCAAGACGCTCTGAGAGGTCCATTTAGCCTACAGACTTCCGTAGGCTTCCCTTCCTGGGGTCTCTTCCCCTTTCCTTCCTTTGGGAGCGCGGTCCTTCACCCATCCTGGCCCCCCTGTTAACCTGGCCCCATGACACCCACCTCCACCCATCTCCATCCATGGAGCATCCACCATTGGCCCCCATTGCTCCATGCGTGGGCAATGAGTGAAGGTAGGTGGAGGTGATTGGAGCACAGGAGCATGCACACACCCCCACCCACCCACCATGGCGATCACACGGATGCCCCCCACTGCCCACGCAGGCTGGGGGGGGGGGGTTATCCATGCAAAAAGAGTCTTACTTAGCCAGTGAGAGAGGAGTTCTCAGCACCTTAGCTCATCCCCAGGGTTGTGAAGGGGAGTGGGTGAAGTACAGTGCAAGACAGCTTTGAATGAGAGGTGGGGATCAAATCTGAAATTTACACAAACATGAATAAGCAGCTTCCCCCCTCCCCACAAACACGTGTATTTACAACTTGTTCTGTTGGATTTTATTTGAGGGTGCTGACAGGTATTCAACTATAATTTCCATTTTACACATGAGAAAACTAAGGCTGATTTTAGACGAGACAGTACCATGCAAGTTCACCCAGTGGACAAGTGTGGTACCACCTTTTAAAAAGTGACAGTAGGTGGCCACACTCTTCCACAACCCACGCACCTCCACCCACCTCCCCGCACGGAGCAACCACGAAAAACCTGGGTTGCTCCATGTGGGGGCATGGGTAGCCGGCAGGTTTATGGGGGCAGATACTGATTGCACACCCATCCTCCAATGTCTAAACCATCCACCACCCACTGGAAGTGCGTATGCACTCTATCGAGCACACACGGACCTGCTCCTCTCTGCCCCCTCCCACCCAGTGTCCATCTAAAAATGGCCTAAGAGACACAGTCATCCAAATGACTTTCCTAAGATTGCACATAATTTATACAGGAGCCAACCCACGCAGAAGTCCCTGAAATGTTCCATCCCCATGCTAAATTCATTAGGCCATGTTGCCTGGCTTTAGAGCAAGGTGCTTCCTTAAGTATTTTATATTGATCAGCAGAACAAAGTCAACATTCTGAATCCATTACCCATCACTAATAAATGCATGCTGCAACCACTTTTTTTTTATTTTGGCATCCTTTGTGCAATGACAGCATACCCTCCATGGCCATTGGCACAATAGGACATGTACTCAGTGCACAGATTTATAAACAGATACTATAGGTAGATGTACAGGACAAGGATCCTGGCAGGCATTCTGTTTTGGTTTTAATCATAAAGGAATTTCAAACACATGGAAATTGAGGGTATTTTCAGACGTTACGAGATCACAGTCAACCACAGTGAACCACGGTCAATCCCGCGGCGGGGCCAAAGCGCCCTGAACATCTGTTCTGTGGGCGCCAGATATTCATCACAGTCAGTCCCCACCAGGGGTCAAAATTAATCACGCTTCCAGAGGTCCAGCCTGGACCATCTCCGAAAGCATGGTCAAAGCGATTCCCAACAGGAAACAATAAAAAGTAACGTCTGAAAGGCAACCATCGGCTGGAATCAACCAAAACGATTCCCAGCTGGGGACAAAGCATGCAGCATCACTGCCAGGCAACCAGCAACAACACAGGCCAGGGAGGGAGATTTAAAGAGCACCTGGCAGCAGGGGGACATGGTGGGATGGAGCGAGGCGGAAGGGAGAGGAGAGCGGTGGGAGAGAGAGCATGGCAGGAAGAGGTGGAGATGGAGGAAGAGACGGTGGAGGTGCAGGTGGAGGAGAGGGTAGTACTGCACATGCAGGCGGTTGTGGGGCAGCAACAGCAGCAGCAGCAGCCAGGACAAGCAGCCCCAGAGACGGCAACCGGACTGGGGGACAAGGCACCCCAGAAACGGGTAAGGGGACTGAAGAGGGGGGACCCGGAAGCACAGGGCGAGCCCCCAGAGGAGACGGCTGCTGGCCAGGTGGAGGAGGAGGAAGAGGAGGAGGAGGAGGGCCCATGTGGGAGAAGGCCCTCCCATCGAGGGGGGCAATGGGGGCACAGGGAAACCCAGGACTTCATCTGCATCTGGGGGACCCTGGGGCATCAACTGGAGCTCACAGTCAATCAGCAGAATGAGCACATCTTCTGGGAGATCGTGCGGGACATGGAGGCGGCGAACCATCACAGGACCGTGGCCCAGTGCTTCTCATAGGCGAAGGAACTAAAAAGGGGATACAAGGCCATCTGGGACAACAACCAGCGGTCCGGACACGGAGCCTGGACCGCCCCCTACTTCGACGCCCTGGACCGCATACTCCATATGAAGGGATCCATCGTTGCCCCGTGCTTCATGGGGAGCACCGTGGTTCAGGGCAGGGAACAGGCTGAGGTACCCCCTCCCATCACCGCTCCCAGGGAGGACACCGACTCCAGGGCCCCTGCCCCCCGGAGGAAGGTCTAGGGACCACAGGGACGTGCAGGCCCCCCACAAGCACCAGCACCCCCCAACCCCTGTCCACACCGGGAGACTCCAAGGCTGGCACACTGGTCACCCTCAGTCAGTGGACACAGGGGCACCCCAGCAACACTGCGGGACCAACCTCGGAGGACTCTGAGATGGACATTGAGGGTAAGTACATGATTGGGAGGGGGGCCGGACCTGGGGGTGAAGGGTCGAGGGGGGAAGGGGGACACACCAGGCACAGGGCCACCCACAGCTACCCCGGACACCCCAGAACATGGGAAGAGGGCCTGGGGGCTGCTGGGGGACAAAGGCAGCCCACCCCCACCCAACCCCTCCCATATCCCCACAGGACACACCCCGGCAACAGGCGGGTGATGAGGATGCCAGACAGCAGCCCCGGGAGCAGCCAGTGGTCCCCAGTGAGGCACACCACCAAGGGGGGGGGAAGGACACCAGGGGAAGGTACCGGCTGCCAATCCAAGGGTGGGTTGGGCCTGAGACCCTCCCCCCCAGGCGTGCCATGGGATGGCCGGCCAGGGTGCCTAACCAGCGCCTGTTATGTACCCAACAGGGCAACCCGAAGGGCCCCAGGAAGCCGGGCCTGTGCCCCCGGCGCAGCAGATGAGAGAGCACCAGGCATGGGTATGGCGCTGGAGGGAGCAGCAGGCAGAGGACATTGTCCGCTCTACCACCGAGCAGGGCAAGCGGATGATAGTGGCCATCGATCGGATGGAGGCGGCACTCCCTACAACAAGCGGAGGCAAGGGACCAGAGGCTTCAAGTGGAGGTGTGGCTGGAGTGGAGGTGGGAGTGCTGGGAGCATAGCAGGCAGGTAGAGGCACTTGGGTGGCTGAAGCAGGCCATAGACAGAATGGTGCGGGAGCATTCAGCAAAGATGGACCGATCGCACGACATCGGCACCGCCCTGCTCCTACACGCCGGCACCATGAGTGCATACGTGATGGCAGCCGCCCTGCCAGGCACCCTACCCGCCCAGGCCCCTATGCTGGGCCCCTCGGCGCTCCCACCGCCGCTGCCACTACCCCAGCCACCGGCCCGCTCACTCGGCCCGCGCATCTGCCTCCCGGTTCCTGTAGGCCTTTGGAGGGAGCAGCTGCCCAGGGGGGCCCATCAGCCCTGAGTCCGCCCACCCTCCCACCACCGCCCACCCCTCAGGACACTGAGACCTCCCAGGACACAGTTGGGGACACGGACAGCGGGGGGGGGGAAAGCTCACAGAGCTCCACGGCACCCACAGGGTGGCCGGGGGGGAGGTCTCAGAGACATGGGGGACGGGAGGGAAGGGGGAGAGCAGTCTGAGTGGGGGGGAGCATGGCACAGGGAAGTGGGTGGTGGGGACACATGTAACTGTGCATGGAAATAAAGGTTTGGGCTCCACTATTGCTTCCTTGGGTCAGTTCATGGGCCTGGGGCCGTGGACGGGCGGGTGGCCATGCACGGGCGCGCACAGGCTGCTGGTGGGGGCCCCAGGGTGGTGGAGACTGGGGGGTGTGCCTCACGCCTCGGCCTCCTGGCTGATCCGCCTGGCCAGGGCAGCACGGATGCGCTTGGTGCATCAGTACTCCCGTGGGTTCTCTGCATTCACATACAGGGGCACAGGGCTGGGAAGGCGCCGGGGCATGGGGTAGTCAAGGGCAGCCCCCTCGGTCTCGCACACGTTGTGCAGCACACAGCAGGCCCCGATCACTGGGGCCGAGGTCTCCACCATGTAGTCCAGCCGGCCCGCGAAGCTCCTCCAGCACTGCTTGAGGGCCCCAAAGGCCCTCTCGACTACGGTCCAGCTTGCATACAGGGTTACAGGCGGGTATTGTTGAGAACCTCCACAGGGTTACGGGCGACCAGGTATGCCTTCATTAGCCACTGGGTGAGAGGATAGGCTGGGTCCCCCAGAATGCAGGGGGGCATCAGTACCCCTTTGATCTGGGTCATCCCCATGTTCGCAAAGTCCCCGCGGTACATCCGGGCATAAAAGGGGGAGATGGTCATGATCCGGGCATCATGGCTGTGCCCGGAGTTGCCCGTGAAGATGTCAATGAACCGCCCCCAGTGGTCCACTACCGTCTGCAGCTGCAGTGAGTGGTATCCGTGTCTGTTAACATATTCCGTGGCCTCCCCAGCGGAGGGATGGAGGATTTCTATGTGGGTGCCGTCCACGGTGCCCATGCAGTTGGGGAACCCTCCAGCCACGAAGCCGGCTATCACAGCTGCCTGGTCCACCAGCTGGATCGCTCGGTCCAGGAGCACAGCCTCTCAGACGTCCCGCAGGATCCCGGCGATGATGCTCACCCCAACATCGAAGTGCTGCAAGACGGAACGGCAGGAGTCGGGAGTTGCGAGTGCCCAGACCCCGATGGCCACCCGTTGCACCATGGGGATGGGGGTCTGCATGGGGGTGTTCTGGCACTCCAGCCAGGACATTAACAGTTCTGCGAGTCGCAGTAGGGTGCGGCTGTCCATCCGAAAGTGCACCCTCCAAGCAGCGTCATTCCACTGAGTCAGCGTCTGGGACCACCACCCATGTGCCCGCTCTGTGATCCATACTTGCCGGTCAATGGGCATAGCGAGCAGGGCTGCGCGCCCCATGGTCTCCCTCCGCCATTGGAGGCACCTGGCCGCTGCATGGAACCATGCAACCCTCTCCCAGCCACAGAGGAGGGCCTTCCAGGCCGCCCTGGACACCCGCAGGGCCCTGAGCCGGGCCAGGGAGCACCTGTGGGTGTAGTGGGCTCTTCGGGCCCTAGAGACGCTCCGGTCAATGGTCACGCACAGGCAGGCACCCAGGTACACCTCAGCGGTCTGGATGCACAGAGATCAGTGTGCGAGTGGTACCACTCTGTGCAGAGGGCTAGGTGCATCCCGCAGGTGCCCAACCGACCTAGCTCCATGGTGCATGTTATCCTGGTTGGGGGGCATCCAGCCCGGTTATAGGCCGGGGCACGTGTAGCCCCGCCCCCAGGTCATGACCTGGGGCCCTACCAGGGGCCCCCAAATGGTTGATGGGCGGTCCCCCTCCCAGCTGTCTGGGCAGGCTCCTGCAGGGCGTCCATGCCAGGGAGCTGGGGGTGGTTCTTTGAACGTACCTGCTGTTCCTGCAAGGGTCTGGTGCATGGTCAAACCTGCGCCTGGGCGCGTGCGGGCTGCAGCTGCATTCCTGCCGTCACCAACCTCCCACTGTAGCCAGCCTGTTGTCCTTGCCACCCTGATTAGTGTGTAGACTGTCCTGTCTGTGAGTTCCAGCAGCTGTGCTGGGTCCGCACCCCACACCTCGCTCACTTGCCATGCCATGTTGCGGCCCGTGACCTTATCGGCTGTCCTTGAGGCCNGACCTGCCATGATTTCTTTGTAGACCTGAAGAGTAGATATTTATTTATTTTATTTATTTATTTATTTATTTGCTACCCCTGTCTCTTATACACATCTAGATGTGTATAAGAGACAGCCCCACACCTCGCTCACTTGCCATGCCATGTTGCGGCCCGTGACCTTATCGGCTGTCCTTGAGGCCCCCCTGCATCCCCTCCCATCGCTCCAGGGACTGCATGCCCTCTGTCCTTGCAATTAGTCTCCTTTGCTTGTTGGACCATGGCTGGCTGCACTTCCACCAGGCTCCCGGCTCCCAGCACCCATGGGGCCCCCCATCGCTGGACCTTCCACAAGACCATGGCCCTGTGTGACCTGTGGCATTCCCCAGCCGTGCAGTTGTTCCTGAGCTGCCCGGAAAGCCTGTCCAGTGCCTATGCGAGTCTGAACTCGGGGCTGCGCTACTTTGGCTATGAGGCGAGCACCCGCGATTGCCGGCTGCATGCGGACACCCTGGGCCTGATTCCCTTTCCCGATGGGTGCGTGCTGGAGATGAGGTGCTCGAATGTGGGGTGGTCAGCACCGGAGACCATGTCTGCTCTGTCTGTGTGCATCCTGGCCACCTACACGGCCTATCTGAATGAGGGGGGCCCTGCCCTGGCCGTGTCCTACTTTGGCTGTGTTCACGGGGCCCGTGGGTACCAGCAATCGTGTGGGGTGGTGTATCACCAGTTGTTGGAGCTCGGTCACCTTCCGTGGCCCTCTGCTGCTGACTATGGCTTGTCGGAGCCCAACGAGGCGGAGCTGGCAGCGCTGTCCAGTGTGTAGTCCCGTTCTGATGTGCAGTTGGGGGTCACCACGCAGAATCCCTTCGAGGCGTACTACCTGGTCTACCATCGGAGCATTATTTAGTGGCTGCACTTCATTCAACTGGTGGGCCACTCGGCCCTGGGCCCCTTTGTTGCCCCCTGGCTGTGAGGCCCCCTGTGCCTTCCGTGCCCTGGTTGGTGGTCCCATGGAGAGCTCCCGCCTCCTCCCCACTGCCACGGTCCGCTGCCTGCTTCCTCCATGATGTCCCGGCCTTGCAACTGTGCTGCCTGTTTCCCGGGGTTCCACTGCCCCTGCCTGTGACTCCGGGCTCCCTCCAGGCACCCCCTTGTTCGTCTCTGCAGCCGGTGCTCCCCTCGATGGCTGCCTTCTCCTGTGGCTGAGTCCTGCTCTCCGTGCCTCCACCCAGCTCCCTGGGTTGCTGCTGACCTTCCGCATATGTTGTTGGTCCCTCCTGTGCCTGTGATTCCCTCCCCCCGGGTGCCTATGTGACCGCGGGGTTCTGGGGCCCCTGGTGTTCGCCTCCCGGCATCTGCCTAGGGGTGTGTGTGCATCTGTGGACTGCCTGCCCTGCTCTGGCTCTCCTGCATTCCCTCCATGGCCTCCTTGGCGGCGCTTGGGGTGCCTGTCTGCCTCCTGGGCTGTTCCCGGGCTGCTCCCTGTGCCTGTGGCCCGGCCTTTCGGAGCACCCCCATTCCAGGACTTCCTGTGTAGCTGTAGGTTTGCCCGTTCAGCCTGTGCTGTTGTGGGGGTTCTGGTAGCCGTTTCCCATGTCCTGGGTGGCCCCTGGCCTGGCCCCCCCTTCTTCCCTGTCACCGCTCCCCCTCCCTCCCTGTGCCCGTTGTGTCGTGTGTGTTGTCTGTCCCGCTTTGTGCCCCCTTCCCTTCCTTTCCCGTGCGGGTGTGTGTGCGCCCAGGCATGTGTGTGCACTGTGTGTTCCACTGTGCCCTCGTTGTCTCTGTGCCTGCTGTGTGTGTTGCCCCGGCGGCTCTTCTCCCTCTTCCCCCTCCCTTCCCATTTCTCTTGTGTGGGCATTCCCTGTAGGCGCATTTGGCCTCAGTCGGTCATGTCTGCCTCCCGCCCCTCACTGGTGCCTTCTGGGTGTTTTGACCACGGCCGGGAATCAGCGTCACGTCTGTTGCGCTGTCCCGGCCCGTGGTCTGACAGCCCGATTCCCTGCTGTGGTCCCAATCCTGTTACGTCTGTTCGGGGCCTTCCTGGACCACAGGGGGTGGTTGATCAGTTCACCACTGCATGGAATCCACTGTGGTGAATTGGGACCACGTAACGTCTGAAATCACCCTCAGACTCCTCATGAAAATTGCCCTGAGATATTGCAACTGTGTGCACGGAGGGAGATGTTATTGGCATTATTATGCACTGTGCATGTGCTTTTTCTGCAACTGATACTACTGAAGAGAAAACTGCTGTAGTAACTCAAGGCAAGCTGACAGCTCAAGCTGTAAAGTTGGATTCCCAGAGGAAAAATTTCCAGACAGAAGATAGCTTGGGCATAGAGGTCAAAAATACTTTGATTAAAAATGAAAATATCAAATTAGGTATGATTATCTCTATCCATAGGATTCAATGCAAAAGCTTACAAGTTATCTTTTATTAGGTAGGAAGAGGTCGTGGTAAATTCAGCCAATCCAGTCACTGAGTAGAATACGTATGGTTTTTCTTTTTAGTTTTGAGTACTTTTAGAAATGCTGCCCCTTTGACCCTGTGGTGTTGACAATCGCAGACTCCTAGTGTAAAAGGATTAAATCTGGCTGTGGGGAGAATTGGATTTACAGTTCATTTGTAACTCCCTTCTTCCTTCCCTTTCTTCCCCCTGCCTCTTTCTATCAGTCAATCAGTTTGAGGTGAACTAGCCAAGTAAGAGGGCTTGAAGAAGAGAAAACTAACAGGCAAGAACAGGGAAGTGACAGAGTTCAACACTTCTGACATTACTGGTCAGACCTTGACACAGTGCAACAGTGAATTACAGACAAAGTAGAGTTTTGGAAGGTAGTCAAGACCTACAGGACAGAGAAAGCTAGCTAAAGAAACAGGGTGTTAGCAGATGAGCCGGTGGCAAAAAAAAGGAATAGCAACTGTGGCATGAGTGCACAAACTGCAATCCATAATGATGTCTAAATTTGCTTCTTGAAAACAGTAATAATTTTCTTTTATTTATTTCTGGATCTCTCTCATTCCTTCTGTCTTTCAGTGTGTGTGTACTTCTGGCTGCCACTTCTCTGGACAGGATAAGCAACTGAAAATTACCTTTTGTGACCTCACACTTATTGCCATCTCAGGAAGGGTTTGGGTTAGAGTTACAGTCAGTAACTGCAGCATCACCACATTATCATTATCATCCCCATCACAGTAATAATGGTGACAGGAAAACTCATGTGAGGAAAAGGAAAAAGACATACGGTCACATCAATTTCACTACATCCTCCAGCTTATCTGCTAATAAGACAGTCAACCTTCATAGAGAAATGACAATGTTGTGCTTTAAATCCAGGATTGGAGCTCAGAACCTTCAGCCTGATCTTCAGAATGTTCTCCTGGTGCAAACCAATTGAGGGGGATAGCATTTGTGCCAACAGACCACTTTGCACAATGGAGCCCTGGTTTCCATTCCTATGATCCCATGGAGACCCTATAACAAAAGGACAGCAGTAGTGCAAAGAACTGATATTGATAACATTATGAGCTACTGCATGGTTTCATTTCGTACTAAGAAGGTATAATAGAAATTTTACATTGCCACAGTAAGGACTAGAACCCAGTAAACTTGCAGGGTAGACCCAAATCTTAGCTGCTTGCTAACAGTGGTGTAACTTATCAGAAAAATGTGTTGAATTACTCTTCCACTGATGCACAAAAAAGAGTCCAGTAGCTGTTCTTACAGCTAAACTTTGAAGGTCCAGGGTTTGTCTGGCTTATGCGTGAGAATTGCCCTGTGAGCGATCTTGTTTTTCAAATTTTCTCTTAAAAAGAGACTAATTTTTCATGCAACAGAAAAGCAGCTTGTTAACACCCAAAGCCAGAGGTCAAATCCTGCCCTAGCCATGAATTCACTGGGTAGCCTTGAGCAAGTCTCAGCACCCCAACTAATAAATGGTAATGTGTGTGTGTCTGTCTCTCCCTGTGTTCCCCTCACTCTTTTCCAACTTAGATTGTAAGTCCACTAGGCAGGGACCTATCTCATAATGGCGCTTACCATCAGCGCCACTGCCTAGCCACCGTTGCTGCTGCCCTGCTTTGCCCTCCTGCCGTCACCGGAACCCCGAGCCAGCGTGGGGGCTGGGAGCCAGGTAGGCTTGCCTCGATAGGGGAGGGAGTAGAGCCCCCCTGAGACAGTTGTCCCCCCCTCCATTGCAGGAGGGGTGGGGATGGGGTTGGCGGCTCCTCCCCCCCCCTCCAGGTGACTTCTGGTGGGAGGGGGTAAAGGGAAAGCGGCCCGGCATAGCCACAGGTGTGCGCCGCAGGCCGTGCGCCTAAGAGCCCTTGGGTGCCCAAGGCTAAAGCCCTTGGGTGCCCAAGCCCAAGGAGCCCTTGTGTGCGGCCCTTAGGTGAGGGCTGGGGGAGGCTGGGCATGGGCCTGTACAGGGTAGCTAGCAGGGGTATATACTAAGGAGGGGGAAGGGGGAGGATGGAGGTTAATATAGTTCCTCCCCCCTGCATGTGTGTCCTCGGGGGTCTAGCGGGATGACCACCGGAGGAGAGGGAGGGGATAGGGGGGCATCCATAGCCAGTAGGGTCATGATGGGTCAGGGTAATTATATCTCTGGGAGGCACAGACCAACTGTGGGGAGGAACAGGTATCTAGTTCCTGTTCCCTGCATAGTAGGGATGGGACACTGGGGAGAATACTGGATACTGGATTTACCGTTATCGGATCTCCCCGGTATCGGCATATCGGATTTTTAACATTGGTTGCTTTACCAGTTTTTTTACATTGCAGCCATTGACTTCAATGGCCGCCATGAAAAAAAAACAGTAAAGCGGTCAATGTTAAAAATCCAGTATGCTGATACCGGTAAATACTGGATTAGTCCGATACACCTAATTATCGGGTGTATCAGATTTATCCGATACCGATATTCCCACCCCTACTGCATAGGCCCCCAGGCAGGTGATACAGGGATCAGGATCGGTGCAGCCCCTGGTCTGGAACTGTTGCTGTTGAATGCGAGGTCGGTTGGTAATAAATAAACAGCAGTCCGGGAGTTGATCCTGAATTACTCAGCCAACCTCGTATGTATTACAGAGACCTGGCTGGACAATGGATCAGAATCTCATGTGTGGAGTCCCGCAGGGTTCTATTCTGTCCCCTCTCCTGTTCAACGTGTATATGCAACCTTTGGGTGAGGTCATGATAGGGTTCGGCGTACGATTTCATCAATACGCTGATGATACACAACTTTACCTCTCGTTTTCTGGAGACCTAGGCCCGGCAGTCTCGGTGCTTACCACCGGGTAGCGGTGCTTACCACCCCAGCTTGGTAGCTGTGGGGGAATGAATGAGGATGAGCCGTCTGAGACTGAATCCTGACAAGACGGAGGTGATGTTAGTGGGTACGGCTGAAGGGGTGGTGGCTCCTGTCATTGGTGGGGTCTTCCCCCTCTGGCCGCTCAGGTTCAGTCTAGAAGTGCTCCTCAACCTGCAGCTTCGCCTGGATTGTCAGGTGGAGACTGTGGTGAGAGAAGCATTTCGCCAATTGCATCTGGTATGATGGCTGCGGCCATATGTCTCAGGCTCAGACCTGGCCACCATCATCCATGCTTTTGTTACCTCTCGACTGGACTACTACAACACGCTCTACGTGGGGCTACCCTTGACGACGGTCTGGATGTTGCAGCTGGTGCAGAATGAGGCAACCCACCTCCTAACGGGGACGGGCCGCTGCGAGCACATTACACTGGTGCTCCAGACTCTGCACTGGCTGTCTATTGTATTCTGGGCCCAATTCAAGTGTTGGTTATGACTTATAAAGCCTTAAACAGCTTGGGCCCTGTTTACCTGCAAGACCGCCTCATGCTTCGGGTCATTTTGCGGTTCTTGTGGTCAGCCGGGGGTGCCCGCTCGAAGTCCCGCGGGTATGCTGGGTGGTGACGGCAGAGAGGGCATTCTTGGTGGCTGCACCTCGGCTGTGGAATTCCATCCCTTTGGAGGCCCATCTGTCCTCTTACCTCCCCTCTTTCCGTAGATGTTGTAAGACCTGGTTGTTCCACCAGGCCTTCAGGGAGGGAGTGGGGAAGGGTTTTATTTACTAGCTGCCATTTTATATGTCCATTTTATACATTTTATATATTGTAGTTAGATGGTTTTATTGTTATGATTTTATGTTGTTCGCCGCCCCGAGCTGCCGAGGTGCAGGAGGGTGCTGGATAGACGTCTTTTGTAAATAAATAAATTGTAAATAAATAAATAATAATAAATAATAATATAATTGTAAAACACCAGGAACACTGCTTGTGCTATATAAATGCTTAATAGTACTACTACTAATAATACTAATAATATAATATAATAGAAATGTACCACTTGGGAGACCTCAAGATCGATAGGTTTCAGCCTGTAGCTTTGTTTATATGGTCTGAGCACAATATTAAGGAACAGTACCTGCAAAGCGTGTAGAGAAAGATTTCATTCTGATTCTTAGCTCTCATTACATCCTGCCAGATTACGGCAATGATACTTCCAGGGAATCCCCATACAGTCCAACAGATGGTAATACCAGCATACTATGTTCATATCTAGTCAGCTATATTTGAAGGTATCTTATCCAAAAACCCATATTCACTGAGTTTCACCTGTTGATGGCAATGGGGGAAATGCTGTGAACTCGTGTCCCTACTTATACCACACACATCTGTACTTGGGGAACAACTGTAGGAAGAGGTGACAAAAGTTTAATTGTTCAAAAGCTTATATAAAGTGAAAGACCAGATTCAAAACCATATAAAATGTCATAAGTTGGAACAACATGTCTGATGTGGAAAGAGGAAATTAAATATATATGAAGACATGACAGAAAGCAAAGGCAAGGATGGACAGACAGACAGACAGACAGATGGTGAGCTCGAAGAGGGGCAGAAGTCTTTGGTTAAATACTCCTAAAATAACTTCTCTCCTTGCCAAAGTGACCTGCCATGATTTCTTTGTAGACCTGAAGAGTAGATATTTATTTATTTTATTTATTTATTTATTTATTTATTTAATAGATTTTTATACCGCCCCATCCTGCACAGCAGCTCGGGGCGGTTAACAACAATAAAACAATTTAAAACATTTAAAATACAAATATAAAACATATTAATAAGACAGGGTGGTATAAATAAATATATAGGTGGGGGATTAAAAATCACCCCCCCTCCCCTCCCTCCCAAAGGCCTGGGCAAACAGCCAGGTCTTACAGTTCCGCCGAAATATCAAAAGGCTTGGGGCCAGGCGAGCTTCCTCCGGAAGGGAGTTCCACAGCCGCGGCCCTACCACCGAGAATGCCCGCTCCATCGTGGCCCCCCGCTTAACACGGGGGACCTCCAGGAGGGCACCCCCGGCAGACCGCAGGAGTCGTTCCGGGGCGCGAAGGGCGAGGCGGTCCCTAAGGTAAGAGGGGCCAAGGCCGTATAGGGCTTTATAGATCATTACTAGGACCTTGAACCTGGCCCGGCACACTATCGGCAGCCAGTGCAGCGCTCGGAGCACCGGTGTAATGTGCTCCCGGCGACCCGTCCCCGTAAGAAGACGGGCCGCCGCATTCTGCACCAGCTGCAGCCTCCGGGCCAAGAACAAGGGAAGCCCCACGTAGAGCGCGTTACAGTAGTCGAGCCGCGAGGTGACGAAGGCATGGATGAGGGAGGCCAGGTCCGGGCCAGAGACATACGGACGCAGCCTACGTACCAGATAAAGCTGGCGGAAGGCAGCCTTAGCGACTGCCTCCACCTGCCGCTCCAGCCGCAGGTCTGCGTCCAATATGACCCCCAGACTCCGGACCTGCTGAGCTACAGGGGGGCAAACCCCCCCAATCAGGGGGGCCACCACCCCCTTCGCCCTCCCCACCACCATCACCTCCGTCTTATCTGGGTTGAGCTTCAGTCTGCTCCGCCGCATCCAATCCGCCACGGCCTCCAAACATTGGGATAGCACCGAGACAGCAGGGTCTGGGTCGGTAGAAAACGAGAGGTACAGCTGAGTATCATCAGCATACTGGTGACATCGCACCCCGAACCCTCTCACGACCTCCCCCAAGGGCTGCATATAGATGTTAAATAATAATGGAGACAAGATCGATCCCTGCGGAACGCCACACGGTAAGGCGCGGGGGCTCGATGTTTCCTCCCCCAACACCACCCGCTGGCTCCTCCCCGAGAGGAATGAACGGAACCATTCAAGAACAGTCCCGTCCAGACCCCCCCGGTCACGCAGTCGTCTCAACAGCAGCCCATGGTCCACGGTGTCAAAAGCGGCCGAGAGATCGAGCAGGATGAGAAATGTCGAACATCCCGCATCCATCTCCCGGCGGAGGTCGTCCACCAAGGCCACCAACGCCGTCTCGGTGCCATAGCCGGGGCGGAACCCAGATTGAAAAGGGTCAAGGAGCCCGATATTATCTAGATGACCCTGGAGCTGGAGCGCCACTGCCCGCTCAATAACCTTCCCTAAAAAGGGAAGGTTAGAGACAGGTCGGTAGCTGGCGAGCGCGTCTACGTCCAACGATGGTTTTTTCAGCAGGGGGCGCACCACAGCCTCTTTTAAGCAAGGCGACAACCTCCCCTGCCGAAGGGACGCATTCACCACCCTCGCCAGCACCGTCCCCAACGTCTCCCCGGAAGCTTTTATTAACCAGGACGGGCATGGATCTAGTTGACAACACGTGGCCCTCACAGACCCCAGGACATCCACCACATCGGCTGGCGTCACTTCCTGAAACTCACCCCATAAAGATGGACCAGACGGACCCTCCGCCCCCCCGCGCTCTTCCCCTACTGCTATTAACCCTATTATACTTATTGAGGAGGGACTTCAGCCACATGGAGAATGCTTTCTTATACCAAGACTGAGAGTAAAAGCTTTATTTATACACCAGATTGTATGAAATAGTACCTACCTATCTGCCCCACAACACATAGCAAACCAACCTTGTGGTAGCTCTCTAGTACCACTCAGCAGAAAACAGTGACTACGGAGCATGCATGATCAATACATCTACTTGTACTTATCTCTATCATTCTCCCTCTGTCTTTGTCTGCCTCCTCTAAGGGTATCGTGCCTCCTCCTCTCTGACATCTAATGCCTGCTCTTAAAACCTCTGTCACTGCATGGGTCTATTTATGAAAGAAAAGAATCAATTCCACATTAATATTGTACATTGTAATATTGTACATATCGTGCTTTTATCCACACTACCAAGTAGACTAATGAAATGTAGTTTTGACACTGATAAACTATATGATGCAGTGCTTCAGCAGTCATGACCCATTTAAGGTGCATTTAGGCTAAACTGGCTGAGAGAAGTATCAGTGACTATGTTGGACTAAGAAGTATAGTAGCCACCTAGAATAGATTAGAAGGTATTTAGCATATACTTATAATAGTAGTATTTTAAAACAGAATTAAAAGTAAACTAGTATTTAAATAGTATTACATAGTAAACTGTAATAATAATGTATTATAAGTCACTAATTTATATCCTCTGCCATCAATTTTAGCGATGGAGGATTGTCCATCTTGCCCATGATGACCAGACAATATTTTCCTGCCAGCATGTTACCTATTCACTCCCACTAGCTCAGATAGGTTAGAGCAGAGGTGCTGACCTACAAGTCAACCAAAGCTCCAGAGGAAAGTTAGTCCAATATGGATTAAGATCATCTAGATGGGTGATTTTAGATGAGATGCTACCCCACATGGCCACCCAAGAGCCACAGAGCCCACTGCCCATTTGAAGGTAGGGTATGGGGATGCATGCTCCCATAAGCCATGGAGCACCCACTCATGGCCTCACATGGAGCACTGCCAGGAAATCTGGAGTGCATCGTGCAGGGCAAGCCAAATAGCTCAATAGCAACAGACAGCCACGGCGTCCCTGACTGTATGAACTGGGGCAGCCAGTCACACCAGCACACAGGTCCATCACTCATAAGTAGGGTTAAGATTTAGTCATGGTAGTGGCAGGGGTCACATTTTTTGTGACTTTTTCCCCTCACTGTGACTTTTACAGATTTTCTGTGATTTCCGTGACTTCTGCCTAAAAACACTTTTGCCTCTGACTCACCCTGTTAAAAAAATTATGACTTAACTGAAATTAAACTGTATACATTCCTCATCACGTATAAGTATTGTTCTGTCACCATACCACACATATGCAGCTTAATTTCAGTTAAGTCATACATTTTTTAAAATTAATGAATAAGAAAAGAAAAATGTATAGATTGGTCTGATATTTAATAAAGTTGCCTTAACATACAATTTACTGTCATGTTAACGTTTGAGTATAATTTGTAATGCCGCCTTAACGACCTTCTTAAACTGAAGTTTTTTTGTCTAGGTAATGTAGTCCTAATGTAAGAGAAGAATGTTCTGCAGTGTAGTTAACCCAGGGGTATATAATGTGTGAACAGGGAAAGGACATTAATTAAAGCAGAGCACAGTAAGGCTAACACCTAGCTGCTCACGCAGTAATCAGCACCCTAGGTAACCTCCCCCTGGATAATTACTCTGCAGTGTGGATGCTTGCAAAGTGATCATCACCAGAGAAAGTGTACCAGGAGGGATTAGCCTATTGGTGTGAACATTGAACCATTTGACTATGTTTTAAATACCCTGATTGTGAGGAGTACAGGGTGATTAAAGTGTGTCAAGGGGTTCTTCCAGGGTTCTTCTTAAATTGGAACCGCTGATTCTGAAGACCTATTCTAAGCTGAACATTAGATCTGAGACATCCGTTAAGTACTAACAAACCAGCAACAAAAACAAACCCAGCTACGTATCTGCTGGATTCTGAAGCTTTGAGTTCTCCAGCAAATTCTTTAGAAGTACCTGACTTTTGGAATGACACTTTTCATTAGTGGCATTTTTTTGCTGTTGCTGCTGTATTTTCTCTGTACCGTACAACCATATTGGCATTGCACTAAGTTACCACTGATTGATGTTTGTACAACTCTGACACAGTTAATCTGAACACCAAGGTTTATCCTGCCATGAGAAATGAAATACAAGATAATAAATTACATTGTGATGGGAAACAGAAAAGCACACCATTACCCCAGTCAATTTGATTACTCTCTAGGTGATGGGGGTAAAAAAGAGCATGAGATGGGGGGGGGGGGAGAGAGAGAGAGAGAGAGAAATATGTCATTACTGCAAATGCTCTCACTAAAAACATTCATGAATGTTCAGCTTGCTCACTATTTCTCAGAAACCTTTCCAAGATTGATGTCCATGCAGCATCAAGACCAGAGAGCAGCAATACCATTTCACTCCTCCTTATGAATGTCAGAACTCTCTGAGGGAAATATCCACTGATTTTAACAGCTACACTGTAAATACTAAATAGCCTGGCTGAACTGTAGAAAAACACGTTGACCTTGGTCATCGTCATGGTGGCACCCAGATATCTGCTCCCTCTGCTGTGACAGCACAGGCCATCTTGGTATACAGGAGACCTTTGGCAGTTGAAATGGGAGGTAAGGCATAGATAGATGTGCTTTAGATCATTTCTGAAGAACTATGGTGTGGCCAGGGAAGCAATGAGGAAGATTTTCCCCGCTGCTACTACAGCATCTCAAAATCCCATCTAGCGGAGCTGTTCTGGGCAGTACACAGCTTGGTGAATCCAGTTTCTCTCTGCCCAGCATCCAAATCATCTGTTGCCCACTGCGATGAGTTTGCCACCTACTTTGCAGTCAAACTAGAAGACCCCAACTCATGGTGAATAGGAATGATTTTTGTTCGCAGAGTCAGAGCTTAAGGCTGGGAAAGCTCCATCTTGTCCTTTTTATTTGGACTAATTTGAATGGTGTCTCCACCAATGCAGAGGGTGTGTTTGAAGTAACATGGGTGACCAGTTGTAAATTAGATCCATGCCCATTTTGGCTGGTTAAAGTCAGTCAGGAGGCATTAGGACCTTTGCTGGCTGAAACTGGCAATGCATTCCTTTATGAGGATTACCTGCTGGATGCCCTTAAAACTGCAGTTGTCAGGTCCCTGCTCAAGAAATCATCACTTGACACTGACTTTTTGGCCAATTATCACCCTCTTTCTAACCTCCCCTTTTTAGGGAAGGTTATTGAACAGATGGCTGCCCAGCAGTTTCAGGCACATCTCAATGCTATCAGACTCCTGGACTTTTGTCAGCCTGGCTTTCATTCCGGGTATGGTACGAAGACTGTGCTTGTGGCCCAGTATATGATCTTTGCCTAGAGATCGACAGAGGAAATTGTACCCTATTGATCCTCTTTGTTGGAAATGCAAGGACTGTGAGATCATTGCATCAATTTGCCCAATGCAAAGTTTACAGAGGAGTGTGAGTAGCTAATCATCAATAAGCAGGCAGGAAGCATACTTAAGCTTAAGTAGCTTTATTAGGAAATACATGTAGGATAGGAAAGGACTACATCTATACTAAGTCCTAAGACTAGGTGTGTTCAAGAGGGAGGAAGGAAGCTCTCTGAGACACAAAGAGATGAGAAATCTCCTGGGGGAGGAGATTGACCAATCAGGTCCTGACAGGAGTAGGACAGATAGGATGGGGGAAGGGCTCCCTGATCTGTCTGTCTACTCCTGGTGTTTCTAGCAAACAAACAGGATGAGGTGCTTAGGGGGGATGCAACCAAATGAATGTATTTCCAACACTCTTAGACCATTCTGTAGCCCAACAGAATGTTAGAGTGTGGTGTCATCAGTACAATGATGGCACCCAACTCTCTCTTATTAATCTAGTCTTGGTGCTTACTCAGTGCTTGGCAGTCATTGGGGATTGGATGCTGGTGAGCCAATAGAAGTTGAAACCAGACAAGACTGAAGTGATGGTGGTTGGTCATCCCTGTGACTTTGACAGGTTAGGAACATTCAATATTGAGGAGGTTCAGCCTTCTTTGGTTACTCAAGCATGCAGCCTTGGGGTGCTCCTGTATCCCTTGTTACACCTGGAACTTCATGCTGTGGCAGTGGCCAGGACTGCTTTTCACCAACTCCGTCTGGTGAGAAGGCTGTGCCCTTTTCTATCATATTTGGATCTGGCCACTGTCATTCATGCTTTTATAACTTCAAGACTAGACTACTGCAATGAACTCTATATGAAGCTGCCTTTCAGCTGGTGCAGAACATGGTGGCCTGTCTTCTGATGAGGTGAGTTGCCTGGAACAAATTACACCTTTGCTCCTGAGTCTGCACTGGTTTCCAATAGCATTCCAGATACAATTCAAGTAGGTATAAAGGCCTAAACAACTTGGGCCCTAAATACCCAAAGGACCACATCCTCCCCTATGTTTCACTGTGATCCCTAAGCTCAGCTGAGGTGCCCACTTGCAAGTCCCATCACTGCACCAAGTACTCATAGCAATGATACATCTGTAATGATGGGTCTGCAAGCCCATCTCAGCTTCCATTTCTGACAGATCCAGCTTTTCCGATCACTCTGGCGAATCATAGACCAGAATATCTGGTCTGTGTTTTGCCAGAATGATTGGACTGATTTAACCTCCTACTGCACATGTGCAAAATGGTGGTGCAGTACTGGGTGCCACCATTTTGTACCTGCATGGTAGGGCCACCGCCATTCTGTGCATGCCCAGCTCAGGACACAAAATGCTGGTGCATTGCAGGTAAAACTTAAATCTGGGGTGGAAATCCTACCAACATTCTAAAAATGCAAAAAAAAAATCTGCAAAGGTAGAAGGGCTGTCTTGATTCACCTCTAGCATGTAGAGAGGCATTCTTGATGGGAGCTCCACAGCTCTGGAATGCCCTTCCTCCGGAGGTTCACTAAAGCCCAAGCCATTCCAAAAGTCATGTAAGACCTACTTATTTAGCCTGAGCCTTTGGGGAAGGGCAGGATAAAAGTCCAAATAAATAAATAAATAAATAAATAAAATGACCAGTAAAACACCCTAGGGTTCAAATCCTGAACTTTCTTATTAATGCTATTACAGAACACAGTGCTAGGCCCCTGCTCCCCCTTCCCTGGTCTCCCGTTGGCTGAGGAGGGAATAGATCAGTGGGGGACAGGGAAGAGAGGGTGGGAGCCTAGCGGGGGGTAAGGGATGGGATGCTTAGGGGAATTGAGGGGGCCTAGTAGGGGTGGTCAGGGGTGGTTTACTTACCTTCCAGTGGGGTCCCGCACGGATGCGTGACCTCTTCCTGGTAAGTTTGAAAATAAAATAAACCCTCTGAGCATGCTCTGGCACATCAGCAGACCAGTGCCATCTTTGAAAAGGGCTGAGCATGCTCAGGTTTTTTATTTTTTATTTTCAAACATACCAGCTGGGAAGAGGCTTGGTGTAGGACTCCTCTGGACGGTAAGTAACCCCCGACCTCTCTGCTAGGCCCCTTGCTCCCTGTTAATTACCCCAAACCTGACACCATCACCCCCTCAACCTCAGAACTTAGCAAGTATTTGACGAGGGTCTGAGGAGCAGTGTGAATACACAGACCGCTCCTAGGATCCTCGAAGAATACTTGCACGGTTTTTAAAAATTATTCGGACCAGCCCTACTAGAGAATAAATACGGCTTTTTGAGATTTTGTGTATAGCCAACTGTACTCTACACGTTGATTCTCAAAAGGATACAATGACATACTTACACATAAATGGCAACAAATTTCCAGTAGATGTAATAGTGATATTCATTTACCTTGTCTGAATGTCTCTTCCATTATGCACTACATAAGTAGTGCTTTAAAACACAATGTTGGCCTCCTGTTTATCCTCATGCCAGTGTTGACCAGTCAAGGTTGTATGCCTCTAACAATGCAGTCCTCATGCTGCTGCCCCAGCACTGGCCCCATAGTAGTGACATGAGTGATAATCATACTACCGCTGACACAACAGCTTGAAAGTCACATTGTAAAGGATTAGGCATCAATCCTGCCCCGAAGTACTTAGAATCAAAGAAACAACCAGGAGCCTAAACTTTCACTGTGATTGCTGAAGAGGAAGAGCAATAAGTGCAGCCCGCAGAACTAGAAAAAGGAGGCAACGATATTTCTTCCCAGCACAAATTTACTCCCACCATTTAGACCAGCATCCAGGAGGATTCAGATATCTACCAGGAGAGGGAAGCCTTTTAGGAGACTGAACAAAAACGTTTCATTCATACAACATTCTTTTGGTGGGACACGACTCTTTCACTCAAACTTGCAAACTCACCATGTGTGACCTTAATCTGTGTTTGCCTTGTTCTGCAGAGATGCATTCACACAGCTGTTGATTTCTCTGTATTACAGTGGCCCATTCCTTGCATCAGGTGGCAGAGAACAAGGGAGCATCAAGAAGCAGGAAGTATTACGGATTTCACACAAAACCCAGAATATGGGTTTCTACGAGAGCTGAAACTCAGTCCCTGGTTTTATTTTGAATTTACCAGGGATTTCGTTACCCAGTTCTGAATTTCTGAGTTCCAAAGTTCCAAGTACCAAGGTCAATACTTGGAGAACTTCAGAAACCTCATCTGAGTATTGGAGGTGCTATTGCATGCATTGTCAGAGTAACTCAAATGACTGTTCTCATTTCCTCCACTTGTCAGGTGATAGGCAGGGACCACGTTTATAGAGAGCTTACCAAAAGTACAACAGCTAAGCTTTCCCCTTCCTAAAGAGATAACTGTCCAAAAGGACAAACAAGAACAACAGTGTTAGCGGGTTTAAGGGCAACATGCACATCTTTTCAGGTCATGGTGAATAACCCAAAAATTCAATACCTCAGCTCCAGTTTTTACTGTTTTGTTTTCCTATTGTCAGGAATCCTTGTTTCCCCAAGGGAACAAATTCTCTATTGTCCAGGGAGCTGAAAATTGCTTAAAATAGCTTACAACGTGCCCCTTTTCCTCCTCAGCAACTAATTTGTATGCAAGGGACTAGAGTCAGCTCTAATTTTCACGCAAGCATGAATAGCGCCGTTCTTGCAAATTAACGGTTCAGATACATGCTGGGGAGGAAAAGGGGCAATTTGTAAGCAGTTTTCAGCTCTCTGGACAAAAGGGAATTTGTTTCCCTGGGGAAACAAGGGTCCCTGACAATAGAAAAACAAAGCAGTAAAACGAGTTGAGTTATTAAATTTCTGTCTCACCCACCATGACCTGAAAAGATGTTGCACATGTTCCCCTTCAACCTGCTAACGCTGTTTTTACCATCTGTCCTTTTGGACATTCATCTCTTTAGGGAGGAGAAAGTTTATCTATTGTCTCTCTGATCAAGCTCCCCATTGCACTTTTTAAAAATGGGAGTTTAATTCAAGTGTTTCTAAGTTCTAAAGATTAGTCTGAAATTTTGATTCCCACATACTCAGAAAATATTCCATGTTCTGAACAAGTACCCAGGCCCAGTACTCAGAACTTTGGAACTCAGTCTGAGTACTCAGATTGTCTATTTGGTACAGCCCTAGTTTCTGCCACTGCCAGCTGTAGAGTGTTGTGCAAAATCTCTGTAGCAATTTCTGTGCTCCTTGATGATCCTTTCTCTGACACTCAACACAATGATTTACTTGTAAGCATCTGACCGTATCAAGTAACAATATTGTTATGGGATTTGATCAAGGTCAAGATTTAGCCCCCTATACATCAGTTCTTCTTTGTCACTTCTTACCAAGTAACCACAGAGGTGTGGCCACTGGTCAGAGAATTCTGGAGAATCCCTTCTATTCCATGCTACCTCCAGAAAATTTCCTGTAGGGTTTTCACAAGGGCATTTCCCCATGCCCTTTGCATCATGGGAAATACCATAGGGAAATAAGGAGAGTAAAGGGCTAGGGAAATGCAAAAGAATTAGCAGCTGTGTGAAACCACTGCTAAAGAACAACACAAACACGGATTATGGTACAAAAGAAGAATTTGCATGGAGGAAAGGGTTTGTGTGTATGAGGCCCTTATTATTTCTTGTGCAGGTAGTCTGGTGATAAATTTAAAAACCTGGTTATGTTTTGTGGGGAATTTTATTCTAGGTGGTGGTGAAAAGATTGAAATTCCCTACCTCATCTCCTTAGCAAGCTACAGCATAATCAGAAAGTGTCACTTCTTGTGACAATGTCTAAAATCTTCTGACGTTACAGCGACAGGCTAAAGCAACTTCATTAGACACATTTACAAGCATTCAGCTAAGACTGTCAAAGATAAAAAGGAAAGCGCTCATCTGCCTAAGTATAAAACTTAAAATGAATGGGATTATGTGAGTCATATTAAAAATTGAACTAAATGAAAGCACCACAAATTCTGCCTGAAAATAAGTGGCACTGCTAAGAGTTAATGTCCAGAGAATAATATCTACCTAATAGAATCAAGATGAATAAATGCTTAGGCACTAGATTTAGCCAGAAAAACAAGAAAGGGACTGCATTTAAAAAGGAACAAATTAGATGTAAATAACAGAGGCTTCTGTGCAAGGGAAATGAAGCACAAATTACTATGGTAACCATTAATTTTTAGTTCTCAAACTAATGATGATCAGAGAAAATAAAAAATAATGCTAGCCACATACAGTATTCTAGGCAAGATGAAAATTGTATAAAACCAAAAGGAAATTATGTGGGTTTAAAAACAGGAGGAGCATATTCCCCAAGTTTAGGCCACTGTGAGCAGTCCCTTCTTCAGATTCTTCCCCATGTCCTCACATTTCTGCTACAATCTCTGGCTCAGGGATTTCAAAATGGCTGTAGCCTTGATCATTTCAGTGGAGTGGGTGGCAGGGTCCTGGACTATTGGGGGCTATTACATCATGTGTCATGAAGTGCTGTGGGGCAGGACTCAGTCGGAGCTGGGGGGAACGAATCAAAAAGGCCAAACTGTTCCCATTCAGTTTGCACTGTTATTACTTGTCTGGAAATTTAAATTGTCCTGATCTCCTGTCCACACTAAAACCAATGTCCCTATGCTCCTGGCATACCCCCAAATTCTTGTGAATGCTTGTTTCTTGAATGAGGCCAAAGAAAACAAGAGGTGTCTTCAGACGTGATGGTGCCTAAGCGCTGCCACAAACTTACCCCTCCAGGGTTGAACCGCCACTATGGTCAGAATCCAGCCATGCCCCTGAACTGATGTGACAGGGGCCTGGCTGCTGGGGAGGGTGGGGAGCCAGGCAGGTCCCTTCCCCTGCGCTGCATGCAGTGGTCCCCCCCTCCCCAATGGGCAGCCATGGCGGCCAATGACAACCACAATGGCACCTGACACCAGAGGGTGTGTGTGTGTGTGTGACTGGGTTAGGTAAAGCAGGATTTCAGACATGAAATCTCACTTTACTCCCGGTTGGGCAGATGGATCCCAGATGTGGTGGCGGCTAGCACGGGCTGTGACTTGGGGATTTCCCTGAGTCACAGTCCAGGCTAACTGCCACCACAGCTGGGATCTATCCCATGCCAACATCTGGAGCCTGGCATGAGGCCCCTTTCTAACGTGATGGTGGCCCCCGCACCAGAAATGGGAGAAACGATGGCAAAGTTGGTCACCGTCACATTTGAAAGCACCCAACATTACCCTAAGGCACCTGCTTTATAGCAATAGTAGTGGAAGTGCCATGTATAACACCCTCTTGTGGGCACCACCGGCCAATTTTGTCAGCACAACAAGGGCTCGCAGAGAGGCGTTCTCAGTTGCTGCCTCTGTACTTTGGAATTTCCTCCCCCACAGAGGTCCGCTAGAGCGCAAACTTAAACATATTCTGGAAGTAGTGTAAAAAATGTTTGTTTGGCAGAGCTTTTGGCAGGTGGGGATAGGGGTTGAGTGGGTGGGTTTTCTGGTGTGAGGGTAGGGGTATTTAGGGGTATTAGATTTTATAATTTTACTATTTTGTATTTTTGCCATTGTAAACTGCCCTGAGCCTTCGGGGAAGGGTGGGATATACATTTTAATAAATAAATAAACTATATATTTGAAAGAAAACCAGATTTCTTCATTCCTCAAAGTCTGTAAACAGCAGTCATCAAAACTCCACCAGCTTTCACATACTATCTATTGAAAACTGGACAAAACACATGGTGTACAACCAACATACCTGCACCTATACTTTAGACCATTTCCATCTTTGAAAATAATCTGGCAAAGATACTCATAGTGAGCTATATAATAAGATCAAATAACTATTAGAGTATGAGAAATGCTGGAAGCTGAGAAGCGCCACAAACTTGGGAAGAGTTCTGTTAAGGAATAACATTTGAAGGATTCTGCCTAATAATAAGGAATCAGTCATCAGTCAGGATCAGTACAGTATTGGAAAAATATCCCAGTCTATGACTAAGGCCCTCAAAAATGCACTGCTGGCCTAAAATCTATTCTACTGTTGGAAGTCACTATGGCCCTTTTTACACAGACACTCTAAGACCAATAAAATGGGTGCTACATTTTATTATACATGGTACAGGGCAACACTGCAGACCTGCAACATGGGCCCTTTTCACAGGAGATACCTCCACCCATGGTGAAGGCGTCTGGTAAACATCACGAGCGGTGAATGTAGGTGCATGCGTGCTCCCGCGCAACACCCATCTCCATACACCACCCACCCACAGAGCACACAGCGAAAGTGGGTGGAGGCATCTCCTGTGAAAAGGGTCCATGTTGCAGGGCTGCAGTATTGCCCTATATCATGTACAATAAAATGTAACACCCATTTTATCGGTCTTAGAGTGCCTGTGTAAAAAGGGCCTATATATTTTTTTAATTCTCAGGATGTGGATATCAGTACCAGTAATAACTATGAAAAATGATTTTGTATAAAGTTAAAATCCTTGCTATTTTCCTAAGCAGGTTCCTTTTCACAACTTGTAAAGAACTGCTAAGTCATTTCCTTTAAAACGCTAATTCTGAAGCACTGAAACACTGCCAAACTTAACTTCAGTGGTGTTTTGAAGACCTTGGTTCCGCACAGCATCTTCTCAAGATCTTTCTTCAAGTTTTTATTGGTGTATCTGTCTATTTACGTAACTCTGTGTCCACTCAGGTATATCCATAAAGGAAGGAGCCCCATCCTTTAGGCACACAAAAACACTCTCTACACAAGTCATCTGCTCTTCATCTACACAAGAACATTCTAGGTGTGATAGTGTATGTGTTCCATCTTACCTCTCCATTCTCCAGAGGGTGGATCTTTGAGTAATATGAGGTGCATATAACTTCATTGTCTTTGGCATAGGATGGAGGCCCAGTGCGAGGCTGGATTCCATAGCGAGTCATGCATTCCAAGCTTGTTATAGCATGATATTGCCATGGCTGGTAGATGACACCATCCATTGAACGCTCCAAAATCCAGTTCCCAGGTCGTGGTGAGTTAGCTGCTTTCACTATAACATATGCAATCTGGAAGACCTAGAGGAATTTTAAAAACAACCACAAAAGCACATAAGCCGTTTTGGCAACTGAAATATATTCATAAAAAGACAAACAAGCCCTCCTTCCCAAATCTGATCACTTCATCTTCTATGGAGAGAAAATAAAAAGCTAAAGTGCAGTAGTAATATGTTCCAATGAAACTCTGACCATTACCTCCCACACAACATTTCTCCAAGAAAAGAAGTGGCACTACAGAACAACTGTCCAGCTGCATCAATAGTAGAGGTTCCCAAATTGCTTTACCTACTTAGGGTCATGCCCCCTGTAGAAGGGATCATGATTCTATTCTAACTAATATGTGATGCACTTTGCATGTCTTTGCTGCTATCTGTGCTGCATGATTATATTTAAGAGTCAAAATGACTCAAACAGGTAAAAAGTTTGGGAACCACTGACAAAATGAAAATTTGTAAATTTGATCTTTTCATGTAATCTTTCTGTTTGCACAGTTTAACATATATCTGTCTATGCCTATGAATACATAGTAATGTGTACATACACAGACACATTTTAACAGCAATCTAATTCCCAGAGTCTACTGTAATTAGTGGCACTCATGTGAAACCGTCAGCTAGTAATCATGTCATGTGACAGACATGCAAAAGCCTGTCAAAATATCCCTGGCACCATTACATGGGTTCTACACAGTGACCATAAATAAATTTTATAGTAGGGGGGGATAGATAAAATGTCACTATAAACAGAAGATAAGCATGTAATCAACACTCATTATGGACTGCTTCATCTGCCTTTCAATTGATTTACACCTTTACCTGCTTGCTGGGATTTGGGATGCAACAACATGGTTACAATTGCAGCTGTAGAGTGATATTTATGAATGAAGTGGCATGATTTTCTCTAGTAACATCATGGAAACTACATGGGTAAAAAGTCCCCTCCGCGATAGCTGCGGCAGGGGTTTGGCGGCGCCCGCTTACCTTCCCTGGGAAGGAGGACGGGGAAAGGAGCGGCCGCGCGAACTGCCCAGGGAGAGGCCGTGGTTGCTATGCAACCAAATTGAAAGGCGCCCGGGACTCTCGCGAGAGCGGGATTTCCTGGGCGCCATCTTAGACTTCCCGCTCAGCCGCTTCATTCGGCTGGGCGGTGAGCGGGGAGTGGGACACGCACCCACCCACCCATCCCTCTATAAGGCACCACTCCGAGTCTGACTGGCCGCAACTTAGGACCGGAAAGGAATTTTCCCTGAGCTGAAATTGGCACAACGGCGAGGGGTTTTTTGCCTTTCCCGGAGTGAAATGCCAAATCAAGAAAGAGGGTAAGGCTGCAAATTTGCTGGTGGTAGGCCGAAATGTCGCACTCTTGGCGGTAGCCTGATTTCAGGCCAAGGGTTAAAAGTTTAAAAGGTTAACATAGCATAGGGTAGCAACATCTCCTTAAGAGATGGGTATAGGCCATCCATAGCCGCTCAGTGCGGCCCACTGTATGGTCAGCCCAAGGGTGAGAGACGAGCGGCCGAGCCTGCTGGGCGGACCATGTACCAAACAGGAGGTTACGGTGTCCTCATCCTTGTTGTTTAAACCCCCGCCTTGGTAGGCGAGAGGGGATAGGAGCGAACAACCCGCTCTGGCCCGGTGAAACCGGGATGGGGGCAGGGTGTAAGTTTAAGAAGTTTGTTAAGGTAGGGCACAGGAGGATTCCCCTCGGGCTTAACCCGAAGACGGCAAAGATGGGCAACAGGGCACAAGGACAGCGCCTGCTACAGTAAGGGAACCTCCTGCGGCGATGGTTAACAGTTAGGAAGAGATTGATAGGACCCCAGTTTAAAGGGGGAAGTGGGAGGGTCACCTCTTCCCCCTTTTTATCGACTAACAATAAAGAGTGCGGCCGTTCAAACCCATACAAGTGTCCGCGTCTTCCTTGGGAGGGGGTGCGTTGACAATGGAGCAGATGAGCAAAAGAGTGCAGACAAGAGCAGCTGCCACACTGTGGGGCCAGTGCGGGGAGCTGGGGAGATGGTTGCGTGCACACACACACACACACACACACACACACACACACACACACACACACACACACACACACACACGGCAGCTAGGAAGCTGCCAGTGATCCCACTGCAGTCAGGGCGGGCCAAAGTGCCAGCCACACAAAGGGGTGCTTGGCCCTCCCCAGCCTCCCTTCCCCAGCCTGACCAAATTCCTGCCCCGTCCATGACATGGCAGCACATGATGGACGACAGCAACTGTCGCTCAAAGTCCTGCCGTGGTTCTCATCACACAGCAGGGCAGAAGAGTCCCCGGCACATGGACAGCCACTCCTTGGGCAGCCTTAACCCAGCCAGACTGGGCTAAGGCTACCCAAGGCATAGCAGCCTTCCCAGAGTGTCTCATGTGGCTGCACCCAAAATATGGTTCCGTGCTAGAAGGTATTAAAATTAAGTGAATTAACAGATTAGCATTCTTTTTAGAAGGTAGTGCTGTGAGCACATACAAGAAAGGGGCCAAAAGACAAACTACCCCCAAAGTTCCTACACTGTGTGCCATGAGTCCAAATGGATTCACATGACCTGTAATCAGGGACCCAGGGGAAAACACCATGAACACAAATGCCTGTAAATGCTTGGTATGCTTTGCATGTCTTTGTTACCGTCTGAGGTCTTGGGGTTATAATTTGAGTCTTAAAATGGAGTCATTCAGGCAAAACATTTGAGAACCACTAGTGCCAGATCCAAGCAAATGCAGACTGTGACCATACATGCCCCATGTGTTTGGGGGCCTCTGTAAGGACTCCCAGTTCCATTAATAAACTTGTACCGATAACTTGAATGTGAGAAGCACTGGCATAAAATATGAACTACTAGGGCCTGCCATCCAGGGAGCTCTGGCCCATGAATGGAATGTTGTGTTTAATTGAACATCAAATATTAATTACAACAACATATTCCTTCTTCTAATGGGTGAGTGTGAGTCAGAATTAAGGCTGTGCAGCAAGAACCAACTTCATTTTCATTTTAAATTCATTTTCATTTTTAAAAAAAATCTGTATTCATTTTCTGTTTAAAACTAAATTATTTTTAGTTACTAAATTAGCTTCCCATTGTTTTCAATGGGGATCGCTTTGCAGGTCTTCCATTCACTTAAATAGCGGTTTTACTTTGCCTCTCTGACACTTTCCCTTTCCCAAACTTGCAAACAGTTCCCCATTGTGGCAGAAATATAGAGAGAAACTGCCACGCAGCAGGTGGACACAGGGAAGAGCAGACACTGGCAGGCAGTGGGAGCCAGGCACTGAAGCAGCCTGAAAACTTACTGGCATAATAGGAGACTTACTGTTGCCACAGGTATGACAGGGTTTCAACTTGGAGAGAGTACCACCGGGTGGCAGATTAAGAGAGAGACAGAGAGAGACAGAGAGAGGCAGGAGGCAGACAGGCACAGGACAGAGCAGCAGGTACCAGCAGACAGGCAAAGGCAGACAGTGGGTGGGCACTGAGGTAGCAGGCACTGAGCATAGGAGGAGACTTGCTGTTGACAGGGCTTCAACTTGGAGTGCCCCATGATGACACGGCATATAAGAGAGAGAGACAGACGGGAAGCATCAGCAGCAGCAGGCAGCCTCTGGCATTGGCACCCCAAAGCATGACAGGAGGTACAACTTGTAGAGACTGCCCCAAGGGGGCAAGACATATGAGAGAGACACACAGACAGGCAGGAGGAGCGGCAGCTACTGACACTGGCATTGGCTCCCCAAAATGTGACAAGGGTTTAGCTTGCCAGGAGCGCCTCAGGGTGGCAGGATATATATGAGAGAGAGAGGACAGAAGAATGACAGGTACTGGCACTACCCATTAGAAGGAGGAATATGTTGTTGTAATTAATATTTGATGTTCAGTTAAACACAACATCCCATTCATGGGCCAGAGCTCCCTGGATGGCAGGCCCCACATGACAGCAGAGTTTAAACTTTCAGAAAGCACCCCACAGGGTCAGGACATATGTGGCAGGTTATGAGAGACAGACAGACAGACTGGCAGCAGGCAGGTGGGCACAGGAACAACAAGCACCCCAACTTGAAGCAAGTGTCCCAATGTGGCAGAATATGAGAGAGAGACAGTTTGGCACTGGTGTTGGCACCACAAATATAACAGGGCTTCAAGTCAACTTGCAGCAAGTGACCCAGGGTGTCAGATTATGAGGGAGAGACAGACTGGCAGTGGGCATACGGATGCAGCAACAGCAGGCACAGGCATTGGCACCCTAATTATGACAGGGCTTTAACTTGTAACAAGTGCCACAGGGTGGTAACACATACGAGAGACACACACAGACGGGGAGCAGAGGCAACAGGTAGGCTCTGGCATTGGCACCCCAAAGTGTGACGGTTAGTTCAACTTTCAAAGAGTGCCCCGTGGAGCAGAACATATGAGAGAGACACACACATCATATACAGATGGGCAGCAGCAGCAGCAGCAGACAGGTTCCAGCATTGGCATTTTTTGTGCTGCCAATTGGCCAGAGGAGAGCCAATCATATCTCTTAACTTTCTTGTGACTTCCCCCTCTCCACTCTGAGTGCTAGTGCAAACAGAGAGAGAGAGAGAGAAAGAGAGAGAGAGAGAGAGAGAGAGAGAGAGAGTGTGTGTGTGTAAACAAATGTGCTCAAATGAATTGTGGTTGCTTTCACATTAGTTTTAGCTACCTGTGTTACTAAAATGAATGCAGGCAAATTTGTTTTAGTAACAGATGTAACTAAAACAAATTGTACATCCCTAGTCAGAATATGTTCCACCAAAAATCCCTATGTAGAGAGGGGACCCACGCCACCATTTCACACAGGGTCCCAACTTCCATGGATCTGGCACTGGCAGTTGCTCATAGAGATGACAGTACTGATCTCAGGCTTAATGGCTTCATTTTGGGATATGGGATACAGTAACTATTGAGAAAATACAGGAATAAAAAATAATTATGGGAAATTGAAAGACACTAATGTGCCAAGATTCTCAGCTCATGTAAATAAAAAATTTCAATGGAGCTATGCTATTAAAACCAGCAAAAAAAACCTGCATCACCACAATTAAGTAGTGGAATAGATCTTAACTTAACTAAACTGCCTAACTGAGTCAGACCAATGGTTCATCTTATCCCAGTATTGTCACAACCTGACACGGCAGCAGGAGTTTCAAATTCGGGTCCAAATCCAGCTCTTCCAGGGTCTCTGGTGGGGGCCATTCTGGCATGCTACCCGGGACCCCTCGGGCGTGCTGCCAGGGATCCTGGGGTGGAGATGCTGGGGGTTGAACCTGGGACCTTATACATGATGGGCATGTGCCCTTGCCACTTGAGCTATGCTCCCCCCCCTTTCATGAAATCATGAAATATATTCATGAAATGTGCCTCATAAGATCTTTAATACCTGACACTCATTTGGACAAAACAAAAGAAATGCCAGCATGCCCCTCCATGAGAGAAGCCAGCACAGGGTGTACAGTGTTCACAGTACCACATTCATGTTGTGTGAATGAGCCCTATGTTTCTCTGCTCATTCAAGGTGATATTTATCCCCAGACTAGTTAGCTGACCTTACTAACTAGAATTATAGCAGATCAGCATCACAATGAACTTAGCCGAGGCCACCAATTCATTTCACACAATCTGCTCTTCCACAGCTGGAACATTGCAGTGATTTATAATCTTGGCAAGTTGGGATTTCTTTTAAACCTGTGACCCAGAAGCATTACTCAACCCACTCACTTCTAATATCCAACTTCAATAAGTAATATAGAAGATCACATTATAACCTCTGATGAAGGGAAATAGTAAGATGCATTACAGTTTGTTTGCAAACATTTAGTTGCCCGTATAGCTCTTAAATTACAGGGCACACCAAAAATCTGTTTAAAATAATTATAAAATAAGGTTACATTTGTAATGGGAGTGGGGGGTGGGGGAGGAAACTGTTTAAAAATCTGTATCTCCACTCCACCACTCTATCCTCACCAAAAGAATTCCAGGAAAATTTTCAAATTGCAAAAGTTAAGTGTTAGGTAGTGTGATCCTCCATTTGGTTAGTGCTGCTGTTAGCTCTTAGCATGGGCCATACTTCATTAGTGCTCATGCAAATGCTTAGAGAAGGCATGGGTGCTAAACCATTATACCCTTACTCCCATTTCCCAAAGCGCTTCAGATGCTAAGATGCATAAATCTCACTGTAAGTCAATTGGATTTAGGCTTAGACTGCTTTTAGACGTGTGCAGCAAACACGCTGCATAAAATCACGCCGTGTGTAAATATGCCATGTGTGGAATTTAGACGTGGCATTTCGCATGTTAAAGCCAGTTGTGCATTCTTTTAAAGCCGTAAATTAAATACCTTGATGTCAAGGTATTTAATTTGTGACTTTAAAAGAGCACGCGACTGGCTTTAATGTGCAATATGTCTCGTCTAAATCCTGCACGCGGCATATTTACACACAGCATGATTTTATGCAGCGTGTTTGCCATGCACGTCTAAATGCAGCCTTTCTTCCCACAAAATACAACTCTCCCATGGGTAAACAATCTACCATAGGTAGATTTACTCATGGACAAAGCTGTTTCATATGGCCACTCCTACCCAGGGGTTAATTAACCTCCACTCCATGTTAGCAGATAGGAAAAGCCACACAAAATATTAGTGTGCAGTAACTCTTACCCAGGAATAAATTACCATAAACAACTCAACACTCCACCTTGTGTGGTAATTTACCCCTGGGTAACCACAAAGTTTTATGTGACCAACCCTGATAATAACACAGTGCAGGTATTAAGTAACCCTCAAGAGGAGCAGCCCCTGTGTAAACTGTGTCTGGTATGATTATGCCCATTTCAAAGTAACAGGTCAGATTCACCATAAGATCTTAGAGATGAATTTTGCCCTCTGAGAAACGCAAGATTTGGCTGTGTCTGCACTCCATATGGGTTACGTATGCACTGGTTTGGGGTGGAATTAGGGACTGGATAAGAAAAAAGTTCCCTTCTCTTGATTCTCTATATATATTACGGAAGAGCTGCTGAAGTTTTTTCAAGCACCACGCTGAGTTTTTCAGACGGATAGGCTGCCATTAGGGATGGGCGAACGCGGTTCGGAGTTCGGCCCGAACTCGGCCTGTTCGGACGACCGAACTCGAATCCGAACCCGAACATACCAAACAAACCGAACACCGAATGGCAAAATGGCCGAACAGTTCGGTCAGTTCGGATCGCGTTCGGATGAGTTCGGGTGGAAAAAAAAGGTTCAGTGGAAGGTCAAACATTACAGGGAGATGTCAGTCACTGAGGAGCAGACTTCCAGGCACCAGGGGTGGAGAGGCTTGCAAGAAACGAAACTAATTATCTGCCTCCCCCCTTCCCAACACCTTCTGAGCTAGTCACTGTTCCTGAACAGCAGG
>QEPC01001643.1:3345320-3380225 GCA_003113815.1 Sphenodon punctatus | reverse complement strand
AGAGAGAGAGAGAGAGAGAGAGAGAGAGAGAGAGATAGAAGAGAGTTGTAGAGTTAGCTTAGTGAAGAGATAGCGTTAGTGATTTAGTTTTAGTGTTTGTAGGAGTAGGTCTGTGTACTTATTAGATAATCCATTTAGTTCATAGCATTTAGAATTGTTAATAGCAGTTAGATTTAGTGTAGACAGATATATATAATATTAGATTAAAAAAATAAATAAATAAACCCATATAAAACCCCAAAAACCCAATAAAAAACCAAAAAACCATATAAAAAAAAAACAAAAAACCATAACAACACTTCCCGAACGGCCGATTGGAACAGCTGAACGGCCTAACCAAACGGCCAGTTCGGACGACCTAACTGAACAGCCAAACCCGAACTCGGCGAACTAGCCGAACTGCCGAACCGAACGGACGAACCGAACGCAGCCGAACCGAACTTCCGAACCGAACGCAGCCGAACCGAACGGCCGAACCCGAACCGCGATCTGTTCACCCATCCCTAGTTGCCATGGTGCTGGCCATGCCAATCTGCCTCACGCCTGGGCAGCCCATCTGTCTAAAGGCAGCCCCTCCAGATATGCAGGTGGGCCAGCCCTCCTGGCAGCACTCTGGAACATCCCGGAACACCAACAGCAGAGCAAGCTGGCAAAGCCCAGGGCCCTGGCCTGAAGTGCAGTAGCGGTCCGTCTGATATGTGGATTCATGATGCTGCTCCACTTCCAGCCAGCCGATTACCCTGGACAATATGATCAGATGGTGTGATCCTCCATCTGGTTAGTGCTGCTATTAGGCCTTAGCATGGGCCGTAGTTCATTAGCACTCATGAAAATGCTTAGAGATATGGTGCTAAACCATTAAATCCTTACTCCCATTTTCAAAAGTGCTTCAGATATTAAGATGCCTATTTCTAGAGCATTGGGTGATCACCTAGAGCACTGAGTCATCACTCACAAGTCTATGGTGGAGGTGCACCATGTGGGCAGTCCTCGACCCAGCAAACCCGCTGAGTCCATCTGAAGCAGACCTAGGCAGGGCTGGGTGTGGACAGACGTAGAGGTGCACCACTCAAACAACTCCGGGTGTGGGCAGTCCTATGTCCACCCAGACAGACGGCAGGCTCTGGAGGGGGCAGCACAAGCCTGTTTCTCCCCCAGGGCTGACAAGTCCTTCTGAAGACAGCCTGTCAGATGTGGAAATGGAGCATACTCAGCCTGCTCCAAGGCAGCCCTGTTTGCGGCACTCCGGAACATCCCGGAGCACTGCCAGCGGAGTGAGCCGGACAAACCTGGGGCACCAGCTCAGAGTAGAGCTCTGTCCATCTGCTCAGCAAACCCATGTTACAGCTCCACTCCCAGGAGGCCATTGCCCCAGCAAAACTATAGAGTTGTGGGCGCCATCCTAGAGAATTGGGCAATCTGCCCACAGCTCTATGATAAGAACATAAGAACACAAGAAGTGCCATACTGGGTCAGACCAATGGTCCATCGAGCCCAGCATCCTGCCTCCAACAGTGGCCAGTCACGGGGGCCCGGGAGAAGCACCCAACAGGTCACCATGCTATCCATTTCCTGTGGGTCATCCCCAGGCTCCTGACAGTAAAGGGTTTTGTTCCCCAATTCTATCTGGCTAATAGCTGCTAATGGAACTATCTTCCAGAAACTTGTCCAAACCTCTTTTAAACTCAGCTATACTGCTGGCCTTGGCCACTTCCCCTGGCAGTAAATTCCACAACCTAATTGTACGCTGAGTGAAAAAATACTTTCTTTTGTCTGTTTTTACGCTGCCACCTGTGAGTTTCATGGAGTGTCCCCTAGTTTTAGTACTATTTGAGAGGGTAAATAACTGTTCCCTGTTTACAAGTTCCACACCACTCATGATTTTATAGACCTCTAACATATCTCCATACCCTGGATCATTTTTATTGCCCTTCTCTGTACCTTTTCCAGTTCCGCTGTGTCTTTTTTGAGATGGGGCGGCCAGAACTGCACACAATATTAAAGGTGTGGTCACACCATTGATTTGTATAGAGGCATTATGACATCCTCAGTTTTATTCTCTATTCTCTTGCGAATAATTCCTAACATTCGACTTGCTTTTTTGACCGCTGCAGCACACTGGGCTGAGGATTTCAGTGTATTATCCACAATCACTCCCAGAGCCTTTTCCTGAGTGGTAACTCCTAGCTTAGTACCCAGCATTGTGTACTCATAATTTGGATTATTTTTCCCAATGTGCATCACTTTGCACTTGTCCACATTAAATCTCATCTGCCATTTAGATGCCCAGGCACCCAATCTTGTAAGATCTTGCTGCAGCTCCTCACAGTCTGCTCGTGTTCTGACTACTCTGAATAACTTGGTGTCATCTGCAAATTTGATCACCTCACTCTTAACACCCTTTTCCAGATCATTAATGAATACATTGAAAAGAACTGGTCCCAGTACAGATCCTTGGGGCACACCACTTTTTACATCCCTCCATTGTGAAAACTGGCCATTTAGTCCCACTCTTTGCTTCCTATCCTTTAACCAGTTACCAATCCATAGCAAAACACTACCTCCTATCCCATGGCTTTTTAATTTTCTCAAGAGTCGTTTATGTGGGACCTTATCAAAAGCTTTCTGGAAATCCAGGTACACTATATCTGCTGGGTCTCCCCTGTCCACATGCTTGTTTACGCCCTCAAAGAATTCCAAGAGATTAGTGAGGCATGACTTCCCTTTGCTAAATCCATGCTGACTCTTTGCCATTAAGCCATGTTTATCAATATGCCCAGTGATTCTGTTCTTAATGATAGTTTCCACCATTTTGCCCGGCACAGACGTCAAGCTTACCGGTCTGTAGTTTCCAGGATCACCTCTGGAACCCTTTTTAAATATTGGGGTTACATTTGCCACCCTCCAGTCCTCAGGTACAGTGCCAGATGCCAACGTTAGGTTACAAATTACTACTAGTAGGTTTGCAATTTCACATTTGAGTTCCTTCAGAACTCTGGGGTGAATACCATCTGGCCCTGGTGATTTGTTCGTATTAAGCTTGTCAATTTGCTCTAGAACCTCCTCCAGGGTCACGCTGATTTGTGACAGTTCATCCAATTCATCACCTACAAAGTAGGGTTCCGGCGTGGGTATCTCCCCAACATCCTCCGCAGTGAAGACCGAAGCAAAGAACTCGTTTAGCTTCTCTGCAATGTCCTTGTCCTCCCTGAGTGCCCCTTTTACTCCCTGGTCATCTAATGGCCCAACCGACTCCCTAGCAGGCTTCTTGCCTCTGATATACTTGAAAAAGGTTTTATTATTTGTTTTTGCCTCTTTAGCAAGTCTCCTTTCAAATTCTTTCTTGGCCTGCCTTATTAGCACCTTACAGTTACGTTGCCAGTGTTTATGCTCCTTTGTATTTTCCTCATTGGGGCTAGCTTTCCATTTCTTAAAGGATGCCTTTTTGGCTCTAATAGCCTCCTTTGCGTCTCCATTTAGCCACAGTGGTAGACGTTTAGTCCTCCTGCTACCTTTTTTAACTTGTGGGATGCATGTAATCTGGGCTTCCAAGATGGTGCTTTTCAACAGCCTCCATGCCTCTTGCAAACATGTAGTCCTTTCAACTGTGCCTTTTAGTTTCTTTCTAACTAGCTTCCTCATTTTGGCATAGTCTCCCTTTTTAAAGTTAAAAGCCAGTGCTGTACTTTTAATTAACTTTCTCCCTCCAGCAACTATGTCAAATTTGATTATATTATGATCGCTATTGCCTAGTGGCTCGGCCACAGTTACTCCTTGCACTAGTTCCTGTGTGCCACTTAGGACTAGATCTAAAGTAGCTCCTCCCCTCGTTGGTTCCGGAACCAATTGCTCTAAAAAGCAGTCATTTATGGCATCCAGAAATTTTACCTCCACATCCCGCCCCGAGGAGGCATTCACCCAGTCAATATTGGGGTAGTTGAAGTCACCCATTATTATTACGTTCCCAGTTTTAGTAGCCTGTTTAATCTCTGTTAGCATTACATAATCAGTCTCTCTATTCTGGTCAGGGGGGCGATAGTATAGCCCCACTGCTATACTCTTCTGCTTGATACCTGGAATTTCAATCCATAGGGATTCGAGGGAACAGTTTGCATCCTGTAAAATTTTTATTCTACTTGCCTCAATGCTGTCCTTAACATACAGAGCCACCCCACCACCAACACGATCTCCTCTGTCCTTTCGATATATCTTGTACCCTGGTATTACAGTGTCCCATTGGTTATCCTCATCCCACCAGGTCTCTGTGATGCCTATAATGTCTAGATCTTCATTTAGCGCTATAAACTCTAATTCTCCCATCTTACTTTTTAGACTTCTAGCATTAGCATATAGACACTTAAATGTATTCTTTTTATTCTTCTTCTTAATGGGCACATTATAGGTAACTGAAACAGGCACTCTGGAATCATTATCTGTCTGTTCTCCCCCATGTTCCACCTGAAATCCCTTGCCATTTATCTTATCCTCAGTCTTAAGATACTCTACTTCCTCTAAAGTAACATCCTTTGGAGATGCCAGAGCCTGAACCTTGCACTCCGCAGTGCTTGTCGGCTTTCCGCCAGGTTCTAGTTTAAAGACTGCTCTATCACATTCTTAATTTTTAGCACCAGCAGCCGGGTTCTATTCTGGTTAAGGTGGAGCCCATTCCGTTTGTATAGGCTCTCCTTTCCACAGAAGGCTCCCCAGTTCCTAATAAATCTAAAGCCTTCCTCCTTGCACCAATGTCTCATCCACACATTGAGTTTCTGGAGCTCAGTCTGCCTCTGGGGTCCTGCGCGTGGAACGGGGAGCACTTCCAAGAATGCTACCCTGGAGGTTCTGGACTTCAGTCTACTACCTAGCTGCCTAAATTTGGCTTCAAGAGCCTCCCTCTTACATCTGCCTATGTCATTGGTGCCCACATGGACCACGACAACAGGATCCTCCCCAGCACTCCCTAGTAGAGGGGAGTGCTGCACAGGTGGACTGTGGCCAGTGGGATCCACTGGATCCATCTAAAGTGGACTCAGAAGGGATGGAAGTGGGTGGTCATGGGGATGCACCACCAGAGCAGCTCCAGGGGCGGGATGCCCCCTCATTCATCTAAACCAGCCATTATCACAGCACCTACCACTGAGTTTTTTATCTGGAAGAATGTGAGTACACAAGTGGATTTTTTGAGGGTCGCATTAGGTGGGTATTAATCTGTTAGTTCACAGGCAGTGGAACTGGGCTATGAACAATGTATTCTTAGCAAGATTTGCATAGTACATAAACCAACAAAATCCTGAAAGAGTTCTGCACCATTCCTCAGTTTCACCGCTCTCAGTCAATCACACTTATCTTTTTTCACTCTTGGCCTCCTCTCTCTTGACCTTTCCCACCCAGTGACAGAATGAATTGCAACCAGCAGTTATAGCTACTCTGAATCAGACTGGCAGGTGCCATTTACTGCAAACAATGTAATGCAATTTGAATGTAGCTAAAATTTATTTCCCTCCCTCACTAAATTAAACTGTTTAAAATTAAATGGTTTTTTTTCTTGGTTGGGGGGTGGGGTTTGGAACACTCAACTACTTAAAACTCTTTTCCAAATGCTGGAAATTTTAAGAAATTACTGTATTTAATAAGGGCATGCTTCATACTCCTGGTTCTAGCGAGTTCAATGTATTGAACTGCCAAAGGTATGGGATGGAGGGAAGCGGGGAGAAAGTCTCTATTGATCTAAGGGACTTCTACTTGCACTTCTAGTCTCGTCCAGCGGAGTTGTTCCGGGTGGTGAAGGGGCTGGTCAGTCTGGCCTCCCTCCACCTGGGTGTGGAATCTTCCAGGGCCTGCTGTGACATGTTTGCCAACTACTTTGTGGATAAGATCGCTTGGATTCACCACGACTTTGGTGCTGTAGTTTCTGCAGAAGGAGGAGAGTCAGAGGGTGCGGAAGTCCCATCTGGTCTGGTCTGGTTTCATGGGATCTGTTTTAGGAGGTGCTGCCAGTGGGGGCTGTGGATGTTCTAGGGACAGTTAGGGCCACCTGTTGTGAACTGGATCCATGCCCGTTCTGGCTGGTTAAAGCCTGCTGTGAGACATTAGAGCCGTTGTTGGCGGGGGTGATCAATGCCTCCCTTCAAGAGGGTAGAGTGCTGGAATTTTTGAAGGAGGCGGTGGTCTGGCCTCTGCTCAAGAAACCATTGCTTGACGTTGATTTGCTCACCAGCTATTGGCTAGCCTCTAACCTTCCCTTTTTAGGGAAGGTTATTGAATGGGTGGTGGCTCAGCAGCTCCAGGAGCATCTAGATTCAGATTCCTAGATCCCTCCCAGTCTGGCTTCCGCCCAAGGTACAATACTGAGACTGCGCTTGTGGCCTTGGTTGACAACCTGCATTGGGAGATGGACCAGGGACGTTCGACCTTACTGGGCCTACTGGATCTCTCGGCTGCTTTTGATATGGTTGATCATGGCCTCTTGGTGACTCGCTTGTGGGACCAGGCAGGATTGGGTGGGACGATTCTATAACAGTTCCGTTCCTACCTAGCTGGTAGAACCCAACAGGTGGTGCTGGGGGATAAGTCATCTTCCCCCTGTGACTTCTCATGTGGTGTCTCACAAGGTTCTATTCTGTCCACACTCTAGTTCAATGTGTACATGCAGCCATTAGGCGAGATTGTGAGGCGGTTCGGAGTGAGTTGTCATCAATATGCTGATGACACTCAGCTGTATCTCTCATTTTCATTGGACCCAAGCCCAACAGTCTCTGTCCTTTCCCAATGTTTGACAGCTGTGGCGGACTGGATGAGGCAGAGCCGACTGGAGATGAATCCTGACAAGATGGAGGTAATGGTGGGGAGAGCGGCGGGTGTGACTTCCCCCATCATTGACGGGGTTTGTCCCCCACTGGTCTCCCAGGTGCGGAGTCTACGGGTGCTCCTGGATTCCCAGCTCCGTTTGGATATCCAGGTGGAGATGGTGACGAAGGGGGCTTTCCACCAGTTACATCTGGTTCAGCGTCTTAGGCCTCATGTCTCAGACTCCCACCTGGCCACCATCATTTATGCTTTTTTTACCTCAAGACTGGACTACTGCAACGCACTCTACATGGGACTACCTCTGGTGATGGTCCGGAGGTTGCAGCTGGTGCAGAATGTGGCAGCCCGTCTCCTTACAGGGTCGGGTCATGGAAGCACATTACACCAGTGCTTCATTCTCTGCACCGGCTACCTATTTTCTTCCAGGCCTGATTCAAGGTGTTGGTTCTCACCTTTAAAGCCCTGCATGGCCTTGGCCTGACGGTGACCTATCTGTGGGACTGCCTCACCCCCTGGGTCCTCAATTGGCCCTTATGGTCCGCTGGGGGTGCCTTCATGGAGGTCTCTCGAGGAAATCGGGAGGCCACTATGGAAAGGGTGTTCTTGGTGGCCGTACCTTGATTGTGGAACTCCCTCTTGGAGGAGGTTCGCCTGGCCCCGAACCTGCTGACTTTTTGTCAGGCTTGTAAAAGCTGGCTGTTCTGCCAGGCATTTAGTGGAGGGGATGAATGAGGGAGGGAGGGATGTGATGGTGGAGGGGATGAGATGGGGGGGTTGAGGGGTTGTTTTATGTTTATATTTTTTATTGTTTCCCCCTAAAGTGGTTTTATATTTGTATTTTCTATGTTTTATATTTTTGTTTTAAATTGTAAGCTGCCCCGAACTGCTTTGCAGAAGGGCTGGGGTATAAAACTGTATAATTAAATAAATAAATAAATAAATTGTGATTGAGTACAGTCGTGCAGATTATTGATTCACTGAGTCCAGAGATATCATCTATGAAGCACTGCTATCAAACACTTAAATAGCTGGGTTATGCTCAAAGCTCTGGCATTAAAGATGAAAGTATCCCTTTAATGCCGATAGACTGACAGCCGATATACATTGCATTGTGTTTGTTGCTGGGTGAAGCCACACGAAGTTTCCCCCCAGTTACTGTGCCCACTCCTGGAAGATCTTTTTAACTTCTATAAACTAGACCCTTGGGGTTTTGTAGTGTGCCGTCTACTCTTTCCCCATGTGGCTGCTGAAATCTGTACAGTCTCAATAAAATAAAATAAAGCTCACAGAAGTTTGGTGCTTGACCTGACATCGTATGGAATGGAAGTATTACCAGCACCAAAGTGGGAAATCTGGAGCTGCTGAAATGTGACAGAGCTCTGGGAACAGTTATATTAACTGTGCCTAAGAAAGAGGCTCTCAACCACAGTTGGGAACCCATGTGGGGTCATAACGTATGTGGATGGGTTTGCAATCTGACTAATATCCGATATACATTGCCTTGTGTTTGTTGCTAGGTGCAGCCACACGCGACGTTATTCCAGTCTGGTAAGCATTATCCCGCTTTCGGCAATGTTAACACACGATGCACTGGCTTGTATGCCTGGCGGCTGACAGATGTTCACCCCACCCTAAGGTAGGGCGGGCAGCCAGCTAACACATGATGCATCCTCTATGAAAGGCCAGAGGTGCATCATGTTAGCCTTGCCCAAAGAGGGATGACTCTGCCCAAAATGGGTTAACCCATTTTGGGTTAAAATGGGTTAAAATGGGTCCCCCATGTGCCTGGGCTGTGCACCCCTGACACGAGGTGGGGTCTGTGGATCAGGCCTGGAGGAGTGCCCTCTGCCCCGCCACCTAACAGCTGATTGCAGGGGTGGAGACCTGGGAAGAGCACATGCTCCTGTTAGCTCCTATCAGTTGTTAGGCAGCAGGGAAGAGGGCGCATGCTCCTCCCAGGCCCTCCTCTCCTGCAATTAGCTGTTAGACAGGTGGCAGAATCATGCACCCTTCAAACAGCTGCCTAGAGGCAGAAGCCAAATCCTCCAGCGCAACAGAAGACTGTGAATCAAGCCCCATGTGGCCAGGTCCTTTGCCTGCCCTGGGGTGTGGAGGGACTGGAGATGGCTACAGGCAGATCATGTGGCCAGCTCTCCCCGCCAGTCTGGCGGCTGTAATTGCCTACCCCAGCTCGTGTGACTTTACCTGCTGTCTGGGGTCATGGAATTATATTTAAGTCTCAAATGAGGCCACACAAGCAGCAAGTTTGACAACTTCTTTGTTAGTTATAATTATGCTAGCCCCATGGCGACCCAGTTTTGAAAATTGGAAAAAAAGTTTCTAATCACTTGTTTTTCAGTAATGTTCTCTAGATGATAAATCTATTCATTAGATGTAGAGATTGCAGGTATTAGGAATGGGTGATGAGGTGTTCATGATTTGTGTGACATTTTTGCAGGGGGAGTCTCTATTAGTGCAACAAACTAGGATGAGTTAAGAGAGTGACTAAAAGAGCATGACATACTTTATGGACAGCCTCAGGGGAATTTATGTTGAACTGGCTGAATCTCTGTCTGTCTAATTGCTGGGAAAACGGATGAAGAAAGATCCAAATGGGGACTAGGAAGCAGTCACCCTATCACATGAATGTGCTGCACTAGATTGGACCTAAGATGGCTTTCTTATGTTCCATTATTATACATCATGGATGATTTACCTGTTCATTATATTTCTTTGACTTCGTCTTTTGTATACGTCTGTTATGTAAATATTGAAGGAAATCAAGGGGTGGAAAAATATATGGAAGATGTATCACCGTTCCCAGAGGAAAAAAGCTAACAATTATTAATTAATATTATTTGACCTAGTTTTGTACGGAGAAAAGGGATTATGGAGTCACCTTGACTCCATGTGTATGAGTCTGCTTGCATCTCTGTGTCCCTATTAATTTTTGTACCCACAGTCCAATTTCAAACACATTTGGTAGAGAGGCAAAAAGCCCAAAGGTAAATAGGGACCCAAACATTTGTAACGAAAGTTCCGTAAAGGAGAGAGATGCCCTCTTTGTACCTGAAAAATCCCACAGATTTGCATTGAGCATTGCCCTTCCCTACTCCCCATTTAATAAAGTTGAATCCCTTATGCCGATTTTTATATTCATAACATTAAATGTACTTGGATGTACCCCTTTTATAAGAAACCAAGATTCATTCATTCGGGTGCTTGCTGCACTGAACTACTTGTTAATACGACGCTCTTCAAGTGGGAACACTGTTAGCCTTTAATATTGTAGCACACAAGGCTCATTTTTAAACCTATTTTTGTTACAGAGTTTTCCACTGACCCAGAGCATTGTCTCTGTCTCAGCCTTTGATATGAGAATTCCAAAAGTAGTTTTTGAAATGACGCCAAGTTATTTACATTCCACTGAGTTGTGAAACACATTCCATTTTCTAGTTCATGTCTCCATTCATCAGCTGAACTGAAAGAGCGAGTCTTTGTAATAAAACAAGATTATTCCTCCAGGCTGAGCCAGACAATTGGAAAGCTAGACGTAGGGCTAATGGATTTTTTCCTGCTCTTTCAAAAGTCCACAAGAGTCTGAGCTAAACTCAATTGTTTTAGATGCAGCCCTGCATTAGGGGTGATGCAGAACTGCATAGCCCCTGTGCAGTTCTGGGGGAGGGGGAGATTGTCAATGCTACAGTAGGCACCACTGAAAATTAAACATTGAGGTTCAAAGCTTCAGTTGCTGTAAATCAGAGCAGATTCATGTCACCCGAGTGTGTGTAGTGCCCATTCCAAATGTGAAAAATAGAATGTGATATTTATTTATTTATTTATTTCATGACTTATACCCTGCCCCCTCCTGCCCAATGGCTTGGGGCAGCAAACAATAAGTAATAAAAATGAATACAAAAATATAAAATACAAGATAATATAAAAACATGAAATAAAAATCTCCCAGAGGTCTGAATAAATACTCAAATAAAAAAACCCTTATAACACCCACCCACTCCCTGTCCCCCTCACCAAACACCTGATGAAACAGCCAGGTCTTACATTGTCTACGGAAGGAGGGACGGTCTGGAGAGAGGTGAACCTCCACAGGGAGAGAGTTCCACAGTCTTGGTACAACCACCAAGAACTAGGGTTGCCACTTACTCAAATTTTAAGGAACACTTATGAAAAATACATGTTGCAGGGCCTGCATTGGGGCTTAAGGCACCAGTGCAGGCCCTGCAATGTGTATTTTTCATAAGTGTTCCTTAAAATTTGCATAGGTGGCAATGCTATTGTGATGGATCCGTCTCACCCTCTCTTTTCCTCTCTTTGGTCTCTTTGCCTGAGACAGATCCCGTCCCTCTTTAACCTTCTTGCTCTGCTGCCACCATTTACTGATCCTTATTCACCTCAGTCTCTTATCTCATATGAGTAGTGGGGTATGGCTGTAGGCGTGAGAATACTGTTCAGAGTATTAGTTCTTGAGGTAAAATTAAATTCAAATTTTATTTCTTCAGATGTTCTTTCACGTTTCATATGTATCAATAACTATGTACAGGTTTAGGTATGTTTGGTCATTTGAAGTAATTGCTTAAAAATATGTTTCACGAAAGGGTAGTGCTTTTACCCTCTAGAGTCAGTTACTTTATTTATCATCTACAGTAACTAGACCCTCTTGTAGGTTTTCATCTCAGGATTTACCTATCCTGATTCAGATGACCAGGGTTTCCCTAAGAAGCTGTAAATTTAATAGTAACAGTCTTACCCTCTTGACTAGACACTTTGTTCCACAGAGTCCACTGAAATTTCTAAACAGGTTCAGGCTTAGGCCACTTTTAGACGAGCGGGTCGCCCTCGCGCGACCCACTCTCGCGATATTTCAATTACCCACAACATGGGATTACATGAGACAGCCAGCAGGGATCATGCCCATAGGAGGCGGTCGCGCATTCTTTGCCGACCATGAATTAAATACCTCGATTGTGAGGTATTTAATTTGCGGTTGGCAAAGAATGCACAACTGCCTTCTATGTGCATGATCCCCGCCGGCTGTCTCATGTAATCCCACGTCGCGGGATTTTGAAATGTCGCGCAATGGTGACCCGTTCGTCTAAAAGCGGCCTTAGTCTATACTTGGAAGCTATTCTGTAGGAGGAAGAATAAGAGGACTTCCTCTCTCTAACTATCTTTCCTCCTTTATCCCCACTTCCACCCGTTTGACACCACAGATCCACTCTATTTACTATGCCTGATCACTCAATATCTTCTAAATATCTTCATCCCCACAGCTTCTTTCCCTGTCCGACCATCCTCCTTTCCTGATCCTCCTCAAACGAACTCCCACCAACTGTCCTTGTTGCCCCTAGCAACCTTTCTAGAGGGTAAAAGCTCCTCCCTCTTAAACAGAACATTGACTTAAACCTCTGCAGGCACAACCCCCCCCCCTCCACCAAAGTTTATTTTATTTATTTAAAATTTATATCCTGCCCCTCCTGCCCTCAGGACAGTGCGGGGCGGTGAACAACATTCAATAAAAATAATATATAAAAGAAATTAAAACAATTTAAAAATACAGTATGTGGGGAAACCACCCCACCCCACCCCTACCCTACCCCTCGCCAAAAGCCTGACGGAACAGCCAGGTCTTACATACACGCCGAAACAGCAGGAGAGTGGGAGCCAACCGATCCTCCTCCGGGAGTGAATTTCACAGCACAGGGGCAGCCACCGAAAAAGATCTAACATCGGTGGCCACTCGCCTCACCCGGGGAACCTCCAAAAAGGCTCCCACGGACGATCTCAAGGGTCGCATGGGCACATGGGGAGTGAGGCGGTCCCGCAGATAAGCAGGACCCAGGCCGTGAAGGGCTTTAAAAGTTAAAACCAACAAAGTTAACCCTTTGTTAATCATATCACCGCACCTACCGAGAACACCCCCAAACGTCACCAACCTGGAAACCTGGGGGACCTCCAACAGGGTGCTCCTGGCAGGCTGATCCAGAGCATGAGGAATGAGGTGTTCCCACAGGTAAGCAGGGCCCAGGCCATATAGGGCTTTAAAGGTAATGACCAACACCTTGAATCAGGTCCGGAAGACCATAGGCAGCCAGTGCAGAGAATGGAGCACCAGTGTTGTGTGCTCATGGCAGCCCATCCCCATCAGGATACTGAAGTAGCTGAATCGTTAGCTTATAGATTTTCAGCACTGTGGACAACAAAGAAAGTAGGACTGCTTCAAGTAAGTATAGGCTAGTGGCTAGGATGTTGGATTTGAACCTTGGAGACTAGGGTTCAAATCCTGTTTTAGCTATGAACTTACTGGGTGACCATGAGCAAGTTGCTCTCTCTCAGCCTCAGTTTTCTATCTGTAAAGCCGGAATAATAATGACCTACCTCACTAGGTTGTTATGAGGGCAAAGGAGATAAGGATTGTAAAACAATTTGAATGCTAAAAGTGCTATATAAATAAGTTCCACTGAACTGAATGGGACTCGCACAAATAATAAACAGTTGCAGAATCCATTCTGCCCAACAATTTAGGGTTGCCATATATGCAAATTTTTAGAGGACACATGAGAAATATGTATTTCTCATAAGTGTCCTCTAAAAATCTGCATATATGGCAACCCTACACCAATTGAAAAGCACGTGCAACTGTGCCAAATGATTCAACTAATTTTGGGGGAGGCAATAAGTAAGGAACACCAAGTTTTTCAGGATGTAAGAGTTAAGGCAGAAAGGAGAAAATCTCAGTGGGAGTGTTTTACTAAGGATACATGCTAAGAAAAGCATTTCAGATGAGGGGAGAATACTGTATGGGACTTACCACATATAGTAAAGAGGGCAGAAAAGAGACTCCATAGCAGGGCGTTAAAGTGATTGCTGGACTGAAAATGCTGCCATCTTTGACAAAAACGCAAAGCTCACTTAAGTATGAACACAGTCAATCAACGGCACTTCAGTGAGAGTTTCAAATGCTCTACCATGGTTCTCAAATTTTAAAAAATCAACCCCCCTTCCTCGTTTGGGAAAGTTCTGCTCCTCCCCACACCACACATACATTGTTGCCCCTATGTTCCATCCTTCTGCAGCTTCCCCAGCCTCTCCCTCTTACCCCTTCGTTTTGGATAGTCTCCCTGTCTCAGTCACAGTGGAGCTGGGTTTTTGCCAACTCTGCTTCTTCCTGCACACCTCAAAATAACTTCTGTGCCCAGTTTGAAAATCATTGCTCTGATGCAAATGAGGTTTTGAGTTTTCCCATCTTTATCACGTTGTTTCAGTTGTTTTATATATTTTTTAAAACAATGACAGTGAAGCTGCAATGTAATCTGTAGCCACATTTCCTATATTCTGTTCTCAGAGGGCACTTCAGGAAGTATATCTTTGTGTTCTCCTTTTAAAAATGTATTCATTTCAAATGTCACTAGGAGACTAACAAATATTAAATGACATACCAATTGTTCCACTTTATAACACACTTGCTTACCCTAGTAGAATACAACCTGGTAAATCAAAGTCTGCCAATTCAAAAGTGAAATGGTGCCACATTCGCTATTGACACATCGGGCTCATTTACTCAACAACCACCCCTCTTGCAAGCTCCTCACTTGTTCCTTAATCTGTTTGCCGTGTTCCACACCAATGTATTAACCCAGCTGCTGATTGTCTCCTTGTCGCAGGTACCAGAGAACAAGTATTCATCAAGGAGTACAAGAACTGGGAAGGATTCCACACAGCACTTAGAATGTGGGTTTGCGTAACTGCCCACTCAAAAATAGTGTTTTCTGAATGGGTCCATGGCAACCAATTAGCACAGATGAAACCTCAGAGGACTCTTAACATCCCTCTGAAGGCTCATTCACCCAACACGTCCACAGTGGGGTAACACAGAATGTGGTTGGTGCTAGCTTCTCCTATGTGTTTATATGGGGGTATAAGAGTTTGTATGGCAAGCACACCTGTGTTGATCAACTTCACATGCCAAGGCCCAAGTCTCCCCAAATGACTTGGGACAATGTGGGTCAAATGACTTAAACAATGTGGACTGTGAGAGAAGACTTGGGCCTATTGCCTCAACTGCAAAGTTTGCGTTAGGGCACGTTGTGAAACATGCTTTTTTAAGATACAGAATCCTTTCAGAAATGGCTCATAAGACCTAGAAAAGTGTATTCTATTGCAGAGGATAATTTGCTACACTAATATTATTCATATTGTGCTGAAGTGATTCATTAATCTGCATAGTGTTAGCCAATGAAGCAAGAAATCTCATTGTGTGTTACTCCCACCTGCTCTTCTATTTCAAAAATAAATCCATCAGTCAGGAGCCGTCTGTAATTTAGCTTGCAGAGCAGCATCACACAAAAATACAATACTGTCCAATTATATAAATGATTTCCAATATCTCTCGATCTAATTCTTCAAAACAGGGATAATATCTCTAATGGCATTTACAACAGCAAGTCAGTGTATGTTGTTTATCTCTTTATTTATTGCAACTCCGTTCTGAAACACCCAGGTGCATTTCAGGCTATGCATGACACTCTGTCAGTCAGGGAACAGAATTTGGGCAAAGAATTATATTCACATCTCAATGGATAAGATTTGAAAACATAACTGGTGCCCAGTGCAATCTACAGCCTTGGAATCTGCTGCATGTAATCAACCTTGTAATGCAAAATAGTGTGGATGACTAAGGTTTGCTTGTCTCATAATTACTACTACTAATTAATTTTTAATCCTTATGGTTGCAAAAATAATTCCCTGAGCTTGTACTAAATGTAAACAGGGCTAGTGTTATCTTCCTAAATCTTAATACAGGCATCCAAGCATCTCAATGAAGTGTTAGTGCCAGAACCTAATGGCAATTTAAACATCATAATTGTTAGCTATTTTACTTCTGATCGTTCTAGTGCACATCATGGTAGATAATGAACCAGAGTGAAGTACGACAGAGGCTGCTGAGGGAACAAGGACTTCAGGCCACTTTCCCTATCAGTCTCCCACCCTCGGAGAAAATGTATACATCTAAAAGACACCTCCAACCCTACCAAGAAAGGGAAAAGAAAGTTCATCTCATTCTAATTAGTCTTGATAGTTATCAGAAATAGCTCTGCATATCTGTGTAGGTCCTAGCACTTGACAGAGTAAACTAACCAAAAAGCTGTGACCTTCTAAATAGGATCCTAAAATACATACCCTCTAAGAGAGAGAGACTGACATAGTAAGCAACAAAACAGCGATCTTTGTTTACAGTCATTTTCTCTTTATAATTCCATATTTTTTGATAGATAGATAGATAGAATAGAATATAATACCCTTGACTCCCTTGCCCCCCTCTCTTCCCGTCCTGCTCGCTCCCGCAACCCTCGCCCTTGGCTCACCCCCACCATTCGCCATCTCCGCTCCTGCACCCGGGCTGCGGAATGCCTTTGGCACAAATCCCACTACCACGCCAACTTCCTCCACTTCAAATTCTGCCTCTCATCACTCAAATCTACTATCTCTCTTGCTAGACAGCAGTACTATGTCTCCTGCACTGAGTCCTGCTCTCAGGACCCTCGCCGCCTCTTTCCCACCTTTGACTCCCTTCTCAACCCCCCCTGTCCTACTCCACCCTCTTCTCTCTCCACTCAGAATCTTGCTCTCTTTTTCACCTCTAAGATAGACAAGATCCACCTGGATATCACTTCCAAGTCCTCCTCTCCCCCTGCTACTCCCCGCCCGCTTCCTCGTCCCCCCACCTCTCTGCTGCCCTCCTTCCCTCCCGCCTCCCTTGAGGAAATCTCCTCCCTGCTCTCCTCCTCCAACCTCTCCACTTGCCCCCTGGATGCCATTCCTTCCCACCTCCTGACCTCCATTGACCCCACCGTCGCCCCTCCCCTCCTGCACATCATCAACCTCTCCCTCTCTACCGGCTCCGTCCCCTTTGCCTTTAAACACGCCACTGTCTCCGCCATCCTCAAAAAGTTGACTCTGAATCCCTCTGAACCCGCTAATTACCGTCCTGTCTCGCTCCTCCCTTTTGCTTCCAAGCTCCTTGAACGAGTTTGTCTACTCCCATTGCCTCGACCTCCTCTCTGCCAACTCCTCCCTTGACCCCCTCCAATCTGGCTTCCGCCCCCTTCACTCCACTGAAACCGCTCTGGCTAAGATCACCAATGATCTTGTGGCTAAATCCAACTGCCTTTACAATATTCTGGTCCTTTTTGATCTCTCTGCTGCCTTTGACACTGTTGACAACTCGCTCCTGCTTGATTCACTCCATTCCCTTGGATTCCGGGACTCTGTCCTTGACTGGTTCTCCTCCTAACTCTCTGACCTCTCCTTCAATGTATCTCTTCCTAACTCCTTCCCCTCCTCCTCCCGACCCCTCTTGGTCAGGGTTCCCCAAGGCTCCGTCCTTGGCCCGCTCCTCTTCTCTATCTACACCTCTACATCTCTCCACTCCTTCCCTCTTCCCCTCTGTTCAAGCTCGTCTCACCAACTGTCTCTCCGATATCTCCACCTGAATGTCTCAACGCCAACTCAAACTGAACATGGCGAAAACTGAACTCCTGATCTTGCCTCCCAGTCCTTCCTCTCCCTCTTCCCTGTCAATTGCCATTGATGGAGTCTCCATCCTCCCTGTACCACAAGCTCGCATCTTGGGCTTCATCTTCGACTCGCACCTTACCTTCAAACCCTACATTGACTCCGTTACCAAATCCTGCTGCTTCTCCCTCCACAACATTGCCAAGATCCACCCTTTTCTGTCTGTCTCATCTGCCTAAACTCTCATCCATGGCCTAGTCATCTCACGCCTTGACTATTGTAACCTGCCTCTTCCTCGCTGGCCTTCCCCGCTCCCACCTTTCTTCCTTTATCTCTGTTCAAAACTCTGTTGCCAAGATCATCCACCTAGCCCGTCGCTCTGACCACGTGAAACCTCTCCTCTCCTCTCCACTGGCTCCCTCTTCCTGAGCGTATTCTGCACAAGCTCCTCGTTTTCACCTACAAAGCCCTTCACAACCTTGCTCCCCCCTACCTCTCTGCCCTGATCTCCCTCAGAACCCCTACTCGAGCACTCCGCTCCTCCTCCATCCCCTCCTTCACCCTTCCACACCTCCCCTGCTCCACCAACCGCCTTTGTCCCTTCTCCCTCACTGCCCCACATGCCTGGAACTCCCTCCCTGCCCTTGTCCGCCTTGCCCCCACCCTCCACACCTTCAAGTCCGTCCTCAAAACCCACTTCTTCCGTTCCGCACTCCTGTTAAGCATCCCCACCCAGGATTGTCCCCCACCTGTTATCTGCAAACTCCCAATTTACTGTAACCAAGCCAAGAACGTTTACCTGAGCTCTCGCATCCTCATGAATGTCGCATCCCTTGTCTCTCTCTCTGTTCTCCCCTTCCCTGTCTCCCCTCCCCCTGNCCTCATGAATGTCGCATCCCTTGTCTCTCTCTCTGTTCTCCCCTTCCCTGTCTCCCCTCCCCCTGTCTTTAGATTGTAAGCTCTCAAGCAGGGACCATGTCTATCTTGTTCTTTGTAAGAGCCAGGTACATCACTGGTGCTGTATTATAAATGCTTATAATAATTAATTAATAAATAAATAAATACACACACACATACACACACACACAAAGAGGTCAGGATCGTTTATCCATAACTGCAGCTACTCCTGAGATTTCTTTATCACACACAAACACTGATGAAGTATCCAGAATTTAGCTGCTTTACCAAGGCTCGTGGCAACAGAACAGTTGTTTAATGTTCTAATCTGGTGTCCTGAACACCTAAATATCAGCTTGAAATTCTGGCTCTGTTACAGCCAGTGAGAAAGCAAACAGAGATTCTAATGGAGTGAGAATTTTCTGACACCAATCCCAAATCCAATCACCATCCAAATGCAATTGCTACAGTTCATAATGCAGAAACTGCCATTCAGAACTTGTGACATACTTCATCCAATGCACCAAAGGCACCACTCTCTCAAAGGCCAAGATTGCCATTCTGTGTCAGAACCCCAAGTGGTCTCGTGTCATCTACAGATAGGCTCATGATCTCAATTTATGTTCTAAATAATAATAATAATAATAATAATAATAATAAATGTTTATTTTGCATGGCCAATAGCCATTGCAAACAAATGCCAATAGTTATATTTGTAAAATACTAACCAATCCATACAAATACAAATACTTATAAAACAGAAACAACAAAAAAACGAAGTTCATAAACCATTCCAATAATATGACAGGATAAATTCATACATTAGCTGATATAAAACATATCAGGAGGACAGGCCTAGCCATATACCATAAACTAGATAAAACTGATAAAAAATAATAAGTTCCAAACTTACAAAAGATATCAACTTTAAACTAAATAACAAGCGGCAAATTCCCAACCACATATTATTAATTTGGGGGGGGGGAGGGAATTAGAAATTACAATAGAAAGTAATCAGAAGACACCAAATTCTTCAACAATCCCATTCGGAAGAAATAATCTAACAAATCGTGAAGCAAACCAAAAAATCTTTCAGAAGGAAAGGAAAAGGAAAATAAGTTATTGCCTTTTGTGTTTCATTGCAGTCTGGGGCTATGTGGTTATATTTAAGTCTCAAAATGGGGGTCCCTCAGGCACAATAATTAGGAGCCACTGATCAAACAGAATCATTAAAACACCTTCCAAAGAGGATCCTGGGAACTCACTCATTCCCATTGTTCTTGACACAAAGAAAACAATGGATTTCCCAGAGACGTTGGTTTCATACCCCACCAGAGCAACTTGTATGAACTTTCTTATCCATATTGTTATTCCCCTGCCTTTTCCTGTTGCCAACGAATATCTCACTCTTGGCTTTTACTCTGCAACTACCTCATGTACTAATTTCCCCCTTCATCTGATGGGGTTTCCTTCACCCAATGGCTATGGGTGATTTCAGACGTTATGCGTCTGAAATTCACCCCGGCTGAACCACAGTCAAACACGGGCCGCGTTTGACTGTGGTGCACGTCTGCTGGCTTGCCACCAGATGTGCACCACAGTCAAACGGGGCCTGTTTTTGCATTCACCACACTCTGGATCTCCGGATGCGAGGAGGTCAAGAAGTGTGGTGAACAGCCACCACAGCCGTGGTGAACGGAAAGTAACGTCTGGTTACTTACTGTTCACTGTGGTTAATGGCAGTCACCCCCACCCGTGGTTGCGGCAGCGACCGTAGACTGGCTGCTGCCGCCAACCGTCGAGAAGGGGGAGGGCCTCCGGGGAACGCAGGGGGCGGGGCCATGCGGTAGCACGCTGCGCTACACGGCACCGCCCCCTCTGGGGTGTGTGTGCTGCTTTAGACGTGACGGCCGGGCACTTTCACCATGGGCCATGGGGTGGTTCGGACCATGGCTGGGGGCAATGAGGCGCACACCTGTTGCATGCCCCTTCACTACCGGCCGGGTCTGAACCACCCCATGGCCCATGGTGAAAGCGCCCGGCCGTAATGTCTGAAATCACCCTATAGTCCTATCTACATTAATAAATTGCATACTAACAGGTAAAGGGTGTCAGGAGGTATGGGGGGTTGGGGTGGAAAGCATTTGGGGGATGGTGTGGGGTTGTGAGGTGTTTTATGTTTTTGTACTTATGTGTTATGTGTATTTTATTATTTTATTATTGTAAGCCACCCTGAGCCACCTTTGACGGGGAGGGCGTGGTAAGAAATTTAAATAAACAAACAAATAACCAGACTATTTATTTATTTATTTGGATTTCTACCATGCCCTATCCCCAAAAGCTCAGGGAGGCTTGCATAAAAAACACTGCATAAGGTAAAACCCATGAAACAATAAATGACACCCACTCATAAAACCATAAAAGACACCCATCCACCCAATTCCATCCCCAAACCAAAGATCTATTCCTACCTGTTGAAAGCCTGACCAAATAAATACGTCTTATGCTGTGTTCAGAAGATGCACAAGGCAGGGCTTAGACAAATCTCCAAGGGAAGGGATCTCCAAAGCCGTGGAGCAGCCACCGAGAACACCTCTCTGTGAGCCCGGGTTATATGAAGGGGTGGCCTTTTGGTTTAGATTGCAGATTTGAATCTGTCAGATCCATATCTGCAATTTATGTATTTAATTACAGATCGGTATTTAAATCAATTTAAAAAAAATTATTGTACATGGGCAAAATGGCCACTGGACCATTCTGTGCATGCACACCCTTTTCCAAAATAGCAGCAGCAGTGTCCCCACCATTTTGGAAAAGGACAGCTGGGCTGTGCATGTGTAAAATGGCCACTGTTCATGTGTAGACTTGGCTTTACTTTTCCATGCCATTTTTTAAAAAGGCACACAATCACAGAACATTCCAGTGGCCATTTTGTGCATGTGCAGTAATTTTTAAAATTCTTTTATTTTAGAACCGAAACAGGCTTGTTTCAGTTTGGTATGGATTAATCCATAACAACCCGTCCCGTGCAGTCATGGATTTAATCCAAATGTGAATTCATGCCCCTGTCGTATAGACCTGGGCCAATGATGGAACTTGCAAGAGAGCACTCGCAGCTAATCTTAGGAGTCATGAAGGGACATAAGGAGGAAGGGGGTCCTTTAGATATGTAATAGGGATGGGCGAACGCAGTTCGGATGTTCGGAGTTTGGAATGAACTCGGTCTGTTCGGATGTCCGAACTGAACGTCTGAACCGAACTCTCGAACAACCGAACAGTTCGGCCGTGTTTGGATGAGTTCGGATGAGTTCGGGGGCAGGAAAAACGTCTTTTCAGGGCCAAAAATTCGGTTTCAGTTTCATTTCGGTTTAGGTATCAATAGCGCTATTTTTGAATGTTCGGCCAAGTTCAGCCAAACTGACCTCGGCTGAACCAAACCATCGAACCTGAACTTGGGTTTCGAACCGAACGACCAAACGTCCAAACATCTGAACCGCGTTCTGTTCGCCCATCCCTAATATGTAAGGCCCAGGCCATATGTAGCGCTTTATAGGTTAAAAGCCATTTATTTTGAAGAGGTTTCACACCTACTACCAATGAAATTTCACTCACCTACAGTTAGGTCTACTTCAATCCTTGCCTTCCTGTCATCTCTAGAAGAGGTCTGTGAAGCCTGAAAGCTTGTATAAAATTGTATTTACTTATTGACAGAATTGGTTAAATAAAAGATACCACCCTGTCCAGTTTGATTGTGTCTTTGCTGCTTTGGGACAACATGGCAACAATCATCCTAACTTACCGCTGTACTAGATAATGGATTTATCTCATTTAAAAATCACAGCTACAACATTCACTGTCCTGATGGCTTTATTTGCGTCCACAACACTGCATTCCTTTGCAAAATGAGATATTAGACCTACAGTCTTTGTTGATGTTTACGAGTCTTGCCTTTTAATCAGTTTCATATCTGAGAGGGAGATGAAACTCATCTGCTATTGCTAACCAAAACAGATTCTTGATTAGCTTATGGGGCAACAGCTCATGTTTTGGAAGACAGAGGTCATGCACTCAGCTTCCTCATACAGCTATTGATGGGTTGCGGCACGGAAATAGGAGCTGTTATAAGAGTTTGAAGTGATGGACTACTTTACTTATGACAGAAGATTAGGGAACTCATTTAAAGAATAACGTTTCTCAGAAAACTCCTACAGCTGATTTGGAGTTGTTTAAGTCTTTTTCCAACACTCTTTGATGAGAAGCAGCCATGTCGGTTTCAAACATGCTCCTTTAAAAAATCGAAGAGACGTTTTGTTTTAGGCCCTCTGCTCTCAAGGGTCCCCAGCCCACAGCTGAGAGGGCTCATGATCCTCAAACAGGAGGGGCACAGTTTCAGAATTTGCCTCTGGTCCCCCAAAGGGAGTTGTAACAGAAATGCCTGCATGGGTGTGTAATAAGGAAAATACTTGCAGGATGAGGCCCATTGCTGGGCCCATAGCAGATTAAGTAACTTGCATACACAAGGTTCCCCACACCAACATGCTCTTTACATACGGTGCCTTGTTCTTATTTACACACACACACACACACACACACACACTCAAACACACACACACACACACACAAATAGTACACACTAGTCCTCATGCCCCACTCCCCCTTCCCACACAGTTGTGTCGCTCTTAATAGCTTTTGGAGTATTTTCACAGTCTGGGAGCTCATCTCTTGCAATAACTCACAAGGTAATGGCTCTCCAACTTTGCCCTTTTAAGACACTGGGTGAAAACAGACATGACACTAACTTCACTTTAACACTCTTTTAACATTTCTTATGCATGTTGCAGGACTGTATTAGTGCCCTGTGCAGCCCTGCAACATGCATAAGAAATGTTTAAGCTGTGTTAAAGTGGAATTAGTATCATGTCTTTTTTCACCCATTGTCACCTACACACAGGTACACAATATCCCCAAAGGAAAGGTGGTTACCATTAACAATTTTTAAATATGTGACCAAAAAGGCCCCTGGAGTAGAAACATACTCCAATTTATTTTACCATGGGGTAGACTTATACACCAGCCTAGGGTTGAAATCTACCCCATCATATTTCATATTAGTGTACACATTCAAGCAATTTAAGTGCCAAAGGACTGGGGTAAAAATTTACTCCATGAGCCATGCAATGTTGTATTTTTCAAGGAGTAAGTTATTAATTAATTATTATTATTATTATTATTATTAGCAAGCATTTATATAGCACCAGCAATGTACCTGGTGCTTTGCAAAGTAATTGAATAGACACGATCCCTGCCCTAGGGCTTACAATCTGAAAGACAGAGGGGGGAGGAGGGAGAAGAAGGAAGAGGAACAAGGGAGAGACAAGGAGTGTAACATTCAGGAAGATGCGAGGTCCCAGGTGCATGTGCTTGGCTTGGTTACATCGAGAATGATGGCTGGTTGGTCCATGTGGTGAGGATACGAGTACACAGACCTCAGGTAACAGACTGTAATGAATGGAGGGTATAATATTTATTTGTTTATTTTATAAATTTCTACCCCGCCCCTCCTGCCACGCAGCTCGGGGCAGCTCACAACATTAAAACATACAGTAAATTTTTTAAAATGTTTTATAAAATTCACAATCATATTAAAATATTAAAACAGGGCAAAAAAACACCAATATAAATATAAATAGGTGGGGGAACTAAAACATTCCCCTACCCCTCCCTCCCAAAGGCCTGGGCGAACAGCCAGGTCTTACAACTACGCCGGAATGTTAATAGGCTAGGAGCCAGGCGAGCTTCCTCCGGAAGGGAGTTCCAAAGCCGCGGCCCTACCACCGAGAATGCCCTCTCCATCGTGGCCCCCCGCTTAACACGGGGGACCTCCAGGAAGGCACCCCCGGCGGACCGCAGGAGCCGCTCTGGGGCGCGAAGGGTGAGGCGGTCCCTAAGGTAAGAGGGGCCGAGACCGTGTAGGGCTTTATAGATCATCACCAACATCTTGAACCTGGCTCGGCACGCTATCGGCAGCCAGTGCAGAGCTCGGAGCACCGGTGTAATATGCTCCCGGCGGCCCGTCCCCGTAAGAAGACGAGCCGCCGCATTCTGCACCAGCTGCAGCCTCCGAACCAAGAACAAGGGAAGCCCCACGTAGAGCGCGTTACAGTAGTCGAGCCTCGAGGTGACGAAGGCATGGATGAGGGAGGCCAGGTCCGGGCCGGAGACAAACGGACGCAGCCTACGTACTAGATATAGCTGGCGGAAGGCAGCCTTAGCGACTGCCTCCACCTGCCGCTCCAGACGCAGATCTGCGTCCAATATCACCCCCAGACTCCGAACCTGCAGAGCTACAGGAGGGCGAACCCCCCCAACCAGGGGGGCCACCACCCCCTTCGCTCTCCCCACCAACATCACCTCCGTCTTGTCGGGGTTAAGCTTCAGTCTGCTCAGCCGCATCCACTCCGCCACGGCCTCCAAACATTGGGAAAGCAACGAGATAGCAGGGTCTGGGTCAGTAGAAAAAGAGAGGTACAGCTGAGTATCATCAGCATACTGGTGACATCGCACCCCGAACCTTCTCACGACCTCCCCCAAGGGCTGCATATAGATGTTAAACAACAGCGGAGACAAGATCGAACCCTGCGGAACGCCACACGGTAAAGCGCGGGGGCACGATGTCTCCTCCCCCAACACTACCCGTTGGCTCCTCCCCGAGAGGAATGAGCGGAACCATTCAAGAACGGTCCCGCCCAGACCCCCCAGGTCACGCAGTCGCCTCAGCAGCAGCCCATGGTCCACGGTGTCAAAAGCGGCCGAGAGATCTAGCAGGATGAGAAATGTTGAACATCCTGCATCCATCTCCCAGCGGAGGTCATCTACCAAGGCCACCCCTTCTCCCTCAAGCCCAGAGCATCCCTGAAGGGTGTGTGCGGCGCAAGGGATGCTGGTGAAGTCCCCATCGCGGACTACCCTCAATATGTTGACTGCGTTGTCGGTCACCACACACCCCTTGGTGAAGGGTGCACCTGGCGTGACCCACTCCCTCACCATGATGGTCAGGGCTACCTCAATGTTCTGAGACTGTGGGGGCCATCCATTACTTCCGCCTGAGCAGGGCCCACTTATACCCTGCTTTGGGACCCCTCCTGCCACTCCCAAATGCTCCCTTGGGGTCCTGCCACCAGTGCGCTGTCACTGCCAGGTAGGCGTGCTGCCCATTTTGAATCAACCACAGGTCGGTGGTGTTGTGGACGGTGGCACTCCCACCCCCTGCCAGCTGCTCCCTCATCCACTCCTTTAAAGCCCGGTACAAGGTTAGCACCACCTGCCGACTCAGGGTGGTACACAAGGGCAGCTTAAACTGGGGGGCCAGGAACCCAGTCAGGCGCCTAAACCCCATGTCCCCGACCACCAAGAAGGGCTACTCATCCAGCACTATCATTTCGCCCAACGTGTGCGTGGCTTTCAGTTGAAATGCTTCCTCTGCACTGCTTTCAGTTGAAAGCCACGTCACCCTCCATGTCCCGCAGCTGCTGATGGACTTGGCAGCTGCCCCCACCCCAGCTCCTCCATGGCGCACTGATGCTGTTGTTGCCGCTGCTGCTCCCCCCTGGTAGCAATACCGCTCCTGCAGCTAGAGGTAGCTGCTTGAGGATGCTTGCCTGCTGATGAGGCAAACGACTGGCCGCTGCAGTTGGGAACCCACTGGCGTCCACTGCCCCTACTGTTCGCTTAGCAGCACAGCGATGTGGCATGCCCTCAGGTGCCTCACCATGGCAGTTGTGCCAAGGCTGGTGAGCACCTGCCCACGCTTCACCACCTTCCAGCACAAAGTGCACTGCACCTCCCTGGGATCATTCGCCTGCAGTAACTTAAAATGCGCTCATATGGAGGAATTTTTGGCCCCCTCCTGCCCTCTGGCCTGCATCGGGTGACGCACCACTGTACTCCAGTCCGTGAACTCCGCTCCTCCACTGTTCCCTCTCTCACCCTCCCACGTCTCCCCTGCTCCCCTAACCGCCTTCGTCCCTTCCTGCCCCCCACACCTGGAACTCCCTCCCTGCCCACATCCGCCTTGCCTCTTCCCTTCATATCTTCNCAGTAACTTAAAATGCGCTCATATGGAGGAATTTTTGGCCCCCTCCTGCCCTCTGGCCTGCATCGGGTGACGCACCACTGTACTCCAGTCCGTGAACTCCGCTCCTCCACTGTTCCCTCTCTCACCCTCCCACGTCTCCCCTGCTCCCCTAACCGCCTTCGTCCCTTCCTGCCCCCCACACCTGGAACTCCCTCCCTGCCCACATCCGCCTTGCCTCTTCCCTTCATATCTTCAAATCCCTCCTCAAGACCCACAGTCTTGAGGAGGCCCACAGCCAGGATCTCCCATTCCTCCCCATCGTACCCTGGAGGTGCCCCACTGTCCATCACCAGTTGAACCTGATGCAAGGCAGCTTTCTGCTTGAGAAACTGCTCAAGCATCAGGAACGTCGAATGCCACCTGGTGGACACATCCTGCACCGACTGGTGCACTGGAGAGCCTTGCTCTGGCTGCTTCGCCCAGAGGAGGTTGCTGCCCTTCATGCTCCGGTTAAAGAAACCAGCCAGCTTCCTCCCCCACTTGATCAGGGAGCTAAGGGTGCTGCTGCCAATGCTGCCTCTGCTGTGCCACAGGTACTGTGCCCGGGCAATCCAATGTCTGCTGCTGCTGGCAATGCTTCCTCTGCTCTGCTACTTGGTGGCCATGTGATTCACCACCGGGCAAGGCTTGACCAATTTGCAGAAGAGCTTATTGAGATCCAGTGAGTAGGATGTAAGCCTGAAATGCCCAGCCAAGTAGGGGTGCCAGCCATCAAGCCCTGGCTGGGCCACTGTCACTGCTCCACCGATGCCTGGCAGCCTGCAATGCCCGGTCAAGTAGGGGTGCCAGCCACCAAGCCCTGGCCGGGGCTCTACTGCTGCTCCGCCGATGCAAGTAACAAAAGTAATTGCCCTCCCCACTTCGAATTCATTCTGAGCTAGCCACTGATTCTGTCAGCAGGCGATTTCAGAACTCTCCCTCTCCTAGCAGTATGTGTTTCTCCCAATCCATTGCCATCCTCCTCCTATTTCACACATTTCCACACATTTACCTCATAGTTTCATTTATTTAGATTAGATTAGATAGATGTAGGTGTTTTACCCTGCCTCAGCCTGCCTTCTGCTCATGCCAAAGTGCCTGTCTGCCCACCCTGTGGGCACTGGGAAAAGCTCAAACCCTGCCTCAGCCTGTCTTCTCTACTGCCTCTCATGCCATGATGCCTGTCTGCCCACCCTGTGGGCAAAGCTCGAACTCCACCCCGGATGCTAGAGGCAGGGCCCAATCCTCAGGCAATGGCAGCAGGGAGAGGAGCAGCAGTAGCAGCAGAAGTAGCAGCAGAAGCAGCCAGTTGAGGCCCAGAAGTGTCAGTGCACCATGAAGGAGCTGGGGTGGGGGCAGCTGCCAAGTCCATCAGCAGCTGCGGGATATGGAGGGCAGTGTGGCTTTCAACTGAAAGCCACGCACATTTTGGGGGAAATGATTGCGCTTGATGGGAAGCCCTTCTTGGTGGTCGGGGACATGGTTTCCTGGCCCTCCAGTTTAAGCTACCCTCACGCACCACGCTGAGTCAGGCTGCCATTGATGCCTGGCAGCCTGCAACGCCCAACCAAGTCGGGCTACCAGCCACCAAGCCCTGGCTAGGCCTCTGCCACTGCTCCACTGATGCCTGGCAGCCTGAAATGCCCAGTCAAGTAAGGGTGCCAGCCACCAAGCCCTGGCCAGGCCTCTGTCACTGCTCCGCCGATGCATGGAAGCCTGCAATGCCCGGACCAAGTAATGGTGCGAACCACCAAGCCCTAGCTGGGCCTTTGCTGCTGCTCCACCGATGCCTGGCAGCCTGCAACGCCTGGCCAAGTAGGGGTGCAAGCCACCAAGCCCTGGCCGGGCTTCTGCCACTGCTCCAACGATGCCTGGTAGCCTGCCAATGCCCAGACAAGTAGGAGTGCCAGCCACCAAGCCATGGCCGAGCCTCTGTCGGTGCTCCACCAATGTCCGCCAGGATCCCAGTACTCCCCTTCACGGGACATCACCGTGATCATGGACAGTGAGTCAGAGGCAGACACTAGTGCCACAAAGATGTCTGGAGCTGAGGTGATGGCTGAGCCTCCTCCCAGAGCTGTGTCGCCAGAGTCACCAAGTTCTCCCCCTCCCAGCAGCACTGGCAGCAGTGCGTCAGCCAGGGCGGGCAAGAAGGCAGGAGGGGGGGGCGGAAATCCTCAGTCTGGGATCATTTTAAGCAGGTGATCCCACAGCAGTGCAGTGCACATTGTGCAATAAGGTGGTGAAGCGTGGGCAGGTGCTCACCAATCTTGGGACAACTGCAATGGCGAGGCACCTGAAGTCATTCCACAGTGCTCTGCTGCTCAGCGGGAAGGCAGGGAAAGTGGATGCCAGCAGGTTCCTGACTGTAGTGTCCAGTCACCTGGCTCCTTCAGCGGGCCAGCGTCCTGCACCAGCTGCTGCTGCCTCTAGCAGCAGGAGCAGTATGGGGGCAGAACAGCAGCAGGAGCCTCACCAGCAGCGCCATCAGTTCACCATGGACAAGCTGGGATGGGGGGATCTGTCAAGGCCATTGGCAGGGCACCATGGCAATGGCTTCCAAGAGAAAGCGAAGCACCTGTTGGCAGAAATGATAGTCCTGGACGGCCAGCCGTTGTCAACTGTGGAGGACAAGGGCTTCCAGTGACTGACTGGGTTCCTGGACCCCAACTTTAAACTGCATTCCTGCCTGGCAGTGACTGCACACTGGTGGCAGGACCCAGAGGCAGCGCTTGGCAGTGGCAGGAGGGGTCCTGAAGCAGAGTATAGGTGGGCCCGGCTTCAGGCACAAGTCATGGACAGCTCTCACACCTCAAGGAACCTCGAGGCAGCCCTGGCCACCATGGTGAGGGAGTGGGTCATGCCAGGCATGGCCTTCACCAAGGGGTGTGTAGTCACGGACAACGCGGCCAATATCATAAAGGCAGTTCATGACGGGGGCTTCACAAGCATCCCTTGCACCGCACACACCCTCACTCTTGTGGTGAAGGACACTCTGGGCTTTGGGGAGAAGGGGATTGGGCCAGGCACCCTTAGCTCCCTGGTCGAACGGGGGAGGAACCTGGTGGGGTTCTTCAACCGTAGCGTGAAGGGCAGCGAGCTCCTCCAGGAGAAGCAGGCCGAGCAAGGGTCCCCGGTGCACACACTCATCCAGGATGTCTCCACCAGGTGGAATTCCACCTTCCTGATGGTTGAGCGACTACTTGAGCAGAAAGCCACCCTGCATCAGGTGGAACTGGAGACAGACTTTGCGGCACCTCCATGGGACAACAGGGAGGAATGGGAGATTCTAGTTCACACGGTCTTCATCCTCAGACCGTTCCTCCACCACCAGCTCCACCACCTTGGCCTTCCCCCAGACCTGGCGTTTAATGGTGGTGGCACTGGTCACCTTCTTCTCCATTTTTTAAAAAATGCACACCCAACACAACACACACAGCACCAACCAACACTCACCAACCAGCCAAACCAAAACCAACACACACTGCACAGCCAAAACACACACAAATCAAAAACAAACACACAGCCAGCCACAACACACGCTCTCACCCACACAAGTTCCGCACACACTCGAATTTTCTGTTTCCGGGGCGATCACGGGCTCTTGCGATACTTTTTCCGAATGCCCAAACTGAACCAAACCCGACCAAACCGAACGGCCGAACCTGAACGCAGCGACCAAACTGAAAGGCCGGACCGGACCGGACCGGACCGGACCGAATGACTGAACCCGAAACGCGATCTGTTCGCCCATCCCTACAGAACAAATGGAGGTGGGATTGAACCCCAAATGATTTCAGGGCTAAATTTGTATTAATGTTAAAATTCTACCCAGTCCTCTCTCAGCTACTTCAGGTTAAAGTAACTCAAATGTTCTCCGTGTTTGCAAAGGCAGGCTCTATGAAGAAAACTTTTCAAGCATCATTTTAAAGCTTCTGCACTATACTGATCAAGAGATTGAGATACATGCAATGCCATTCTCATTCTCTGGGCTCATTACAAAACTAACATGACAACAATGAATATCATTTAAATATCAATGATGGCAGAAAACATAGTCAGCTACAATTGCCTGTCCCTATTTAAATATATGCTTTATTTCCCCCATAGCTACATTAATTTCATTATTGCAAGAACAAAAAATAGAACTATTGTGATCAGATGCAGGCACAATATATAACAATCTGCCTTCTTCCCACAAAGTATCATTTTTCTCAGTGAAATTGTTTAGGATTTGCTTTATGTACAAGTGAGAGCCACTTCGCATAGCATTAAAGAATTTTATGAATGTGAAGTCTAAAGAATTCATTCATTTTTATGCTTTCTGTACTTATTTTAGTGAGAAAATGCACACAGATTGTATACAAACAAATGCTTATTTTTAATCTGCTATGACTAGGGGTGAAATGAGCAGCTAAATTGCTGCTTGCAAGAAATTTCACCGTCTCAAACTGGGATTGATTCCCAACCATTTCCCGATACTGGCCACAATTCCATGCACACGGTTTGCGCACGACACAATGTTCTGGCAATATGGATGCATGCTGGTTCCATGGGCCTGTGTATGCACATGGCTTCAGGGGGGATCCACAGGCCATGGGATTGAGGCCACCAATGTGATTTCTCCATTCTCACAATACTGTCCAGAGTTACCAACTTTCCGCTTACTGTGTACCGTTCATTTACCGCATGACTCATTACGGAGGGTATTGTTTTACTGCAATGTTAATTGTTTCTGCATTTCTAAGCCAATCACTGAGTGAATAGCTCATCCCTTAACCTCCCCCCAGTGCTCCCTAACCTTCATTCCAGTGCCTCCAATAATCATTATTGTTCTATGATGTTACATTTGCTTTGACGAATCTGCAGCTGAACTGCAGATTAGTAAAGGAATCTGCATCAGCCAATGAGTGACAAGGAAGTACAAGGGAAAATGGAGTGCAAGAAATGCATTATTGCATTGGCATTACCTCTCAGGATTTGAAATGGACAGCACAGCAGTAAATGGCAAAGCAGTAAATGGAATCCCAGTAAGTCGAAAGTCCATAAATCAGGAAACAAAATGTCAATTAAGATATGTTTGAGTACTAATAGGTTCTCGATTTGATTGAGACAGTATCGGGAATTGGAATTTTGGTGGGAATTCCTGTTTTCGTGAAATCTTGTTATAATAAGTTTATTGTTTGACCAAAGGTCATAACAAAGATTAATACAAAAAGTAATGGCGAGTGACAACAACACCACGTGCAATCCATCAGCAGTCTAGATATAAAACAAAAATAGCTAAAAAGGAGCTGCCTAACACAGGCAGAAAAGGCTGCGAAAGCAGTCCAGTAACAAAGACAGTAAACAACATCAAACATTTTGTTACTTAAGCAACTACATACATACAAGAACACATAAAACATATCAAATAAAACCACCATGGAAACCCACCCACGTAGAGTGAGAAAAAATACAGCCAAAAATGGATCGGCCAAATGCCAAACATAAAATTCAAGATAAAGAGAATTGGTTATTAATGGGTAACAAAAGACTTCCCAAAAAGAATTACCACTGACTAGATCAACGTTTGCTAAGTTGGTATGCCCATCTGGCAAGGCTGTGTAGCGAGCAAGGGGTATTGACCTTCAAACAGATCTGAAGCAATTGCATAGGGGGAAGAAATAATCAATCAAAAATCCAAGGGTCCAAATACAGCTTCCTCCAATATATAGTGAGGGGACAAGCAAAAAGCACGTGTAATAAATCCTCGGCACATCTCAGGTTGCAGTAGCAGATCCAATCATTAAGGGGGATACCATTTATCCTCCCAAAAAGCACGTTAGTAGGGAGGAGGTCAAAACGTAGCAGGGTCACGGGTCAGAGCCCTGTGAAGCTTAGGATCTTCAACTACCTCCAGATACAACTCACATTTAGAGGCTTGTTTAAACAGCCTATAAAGCGGAGCACATTTAAGCACTTGGATAGCTCCCAGGTCCAACTGTATAGCCTGGTCCTCCAGCTGACTACAAATTATCCTCTTTCTCTCAGCAGCTGGGAGAGCTCCCAGCATTTCAGGGGATAGCCCCAGGTTACATAGATGTTTCAAGACCCTACCCAGCCAGAGCCCTGGAGCAGACCAGGAACACGCCTCCTCCAAGAACAGACGTGGCAGGCGGTCCTCTGCCATGGCAGTTACCTTAAGCCAGAAGCATAGAGGTCTGAGGAGCAACTTAATCCTTAAAGGAAGTGACACCGTTTCCAGGCGCAACAGACTGGCTGGTGTACTTTGCGGGACCCCCAGAAGTGACCTCAACAAAAAATTCTGGAGGAGTTCCAAAATATCAGGCACATAAGGGCCCCACACCTCGGCCCCATACAGAGTGCCAGCTTTGTACTTCAGATTGAACAACTTTAAGGCTGGGGGAATAGATCATCCCCCATATCGCCTCGAGAACCTCAAAAGACCCATAACTGCCTGTTTTAATTTAAGCTTAGCTGCCTCAGCATGGGGTTGCCAAGATGCAGATTAATTGAAGAGCAGCCCCAAATACCTATAAGATGATACCTGATCCAGCCTCATCCCATCAAGCAACCATTTATGGCTGGGGAGACGTCGTCCCACCACCACCAGCTTAGATTTATCGTGGTTTATAGACAGCTGAGAATCTCTGCAGAATGTACCCGCCACAATTAGCATCCTACCCATCTCAAGTATCGTGGGTGATAGAAGCACCATATCATCTGCATAGAATAAAATGGGTACAGATCTACCCCCAACCCTGGCTGGGAGGGAAAAATCCTCTTTTAATAGGGCCACAATCCCGTTGATAAAGAAATTGAAAAGGAAGGGGGTGAGGACACAGCCCCGTGTAATCCCATTAGTTACAGGAATTGAGTCTGAGATATAACAACTGCCTACCTTGACTCTAAGGGATGTCTGGGAATATAAAACATGGACTAGGAGAATCAATCTCCGGTCCATGTTTGTCCCATATAATCTATCCCACAGGATGTTCCTATTTACTAAATCGAAAGCGGATCATAAATTTAGAAAAGTCAGAATCAATCATCCTTTTCTGACTTTAACGTATTTCTCCACTAAGTGCCATAGGGTGTAACAATGGTCACCTGTCGAGTGGCCAGCCCGGAATCCAGCCTGCTCCAACCAGGGGTGCTGTTGAGGCTGCAGGCACTGGGGAGAAACTCGAAGATAGTGCCTGATGGGATATGTGGAAAATCATTCATTCATTCATTCATTTATTCGATTTTTACCCCGCCCCTCCTAGAAACAGCTCGGGGCGGGGATATGTAGAGCATGTGAGGGTACTAGCCTTTTAAGATTTGGAAACTGACAAACTAACCCTGCTTATTCTGTGAGTATAAAAGAAGGCAAAACCAGAGAGAGAGTCAGTTAGTACCTGGCTGTGGAGAGAGAAGGTTCCATGCTGAGAGCTGAGCTGCTGAGAAGCCCTCCCCAAAGGTGCGGATTCCTATGCTGGGAAACTGTGGGAAGCCTGGTGCCTGAGCTGGATGGACTTGAGCTTAGGAATAGTCAAAGGTATTCTACGCTCCCCTGCTTTCAAACATGATGGTACCATGGGTGTTCACGCTTTTGGGCACCCATGGGGCCGTCGCATCTAAAAACATCCGACAGATGTTATCCTGGGCTGGACCTGGGGTTTGCATGGGCTGTGGCAGTGCTTAGCCTGGGCTGTGCATCAGGACCATCGCCAAGGAACACCCCAGGTTAAGCACTGCCACGGCCCGGTGCAACTGGACTCCGGACAGGGATAGAGCAGGCCATCATGTTTGAAGGCCCACTCTGACTTATTCTGGTCTGGGTCTGCTGCTCTCATAGGCCACCATGGCCACCCATCAAGGAGGAGGGCAGAATGCGCTCAGCACTGCAGGGGATGGGACCATGCAGACCACATCCACACATCATCCTGCCCTCTCCCTGCCCCTGCCCCAGCCTGGCCACCATCACATTTGTTTAGTGGCTGGGACAAATTCTGCCTGGGGTGAGGGCCCACACCCCAGGCAGGATTACAGTGTGATGGTGCTAGGCGCCGTCACGTATGAAAACAACCGTAGTGAGTGCAGTAAAGGCTTACTGAGCTATGGGCTTAGTGGGCTATAAAATGTGGGTACTGAATGTGGACAGACTAGAGACTGATGCATCAAGTAGGTTGCTCATTCCTCATGCATATTGTCATGTATTTCCTATTATAAGCATATATTTTTGGTCATCTGTGTTCCTAATGTATTAATGTTGAGTTTTTATATGTTAACCTTTTGTTTCAAAGTATTGGATTTGTGTTTTGCAGTATTGATTCCTAAAATCAACTTCTGTGATTAGTAGTGGTGGGACCCCGGGCCCATTACCGGCTACCGGATTTACCGGTTACCGGTTTCGCAAAAACCGGATTCCCGGATTAAATCCGGTATATCGGTGCCGGATTTATTGCATTGGTTTCAATGGGGCGCTGTGTCCCCATTGAAACCAATGCAATAAATTAAAATAAATTCCCTCCCCCTCCCAGGCTGCGCGGGTGGAAGGGGGGACACCCCCC
>QEPC01001643.1:3318786-3330608 GCA_003113815.1 Sphenodon punctatus | reverse complement strand
TGGGCATTGCCTTATCATAAAAATACTGGCCTCCGAACTGGAACCCGAGTAGCTTAAAGCTGTCGGGGTGGACTGGCAATAAGCGAAATGCGGATTTAATATCGCATTTCGCGAGGAGTGCCCCTTTTCCGCACTCCCTTGCCATCTCTATTGCAGCATCAAATGATGCATAACGAACCGAGCATAGCTCAGGGGGTATGGCATCATTCACCGACCTTCCTTTGGGGTAAGAGAGGTGGTGTATGAGCCGGAACTCACCTTCCTGCTTTTTGGGTACGATGCCTAGGGGTGACACATGTAAATCAGGGAAGGGTAAGGCCGTGAAGGGGCCCGCAATACGGCCCTCTTCAAGCTCTTTCCTAAGCTTGGTGGCCACCAAGTTCTCCCTCCCCTCCACTGATTTCAGGTTCCTTACCCAACTTCTTGTTGCTTCAAATCTGGCCGGGATGATAAAACCATCCCTAAACCCTGACACCACATACTCCACCTTGCCAATCATTGGGCAGCCCGCGAGGGCTTCCTGTAACGCCCTATGATAGACCGGCATTGGGGCCCTTTCCTCCTCCTTGGGGCTGGTTACCCCCGGTCCCCTGTTTTCCTTGCTGTCTACCCCATGATGGGCCCCGCATTCTGCTACAGTTAATCTCCGGGTGTCCTCCCCCACACAGGGTGCAAGCATGCCGAAAACAGCAAACGGAGCGGGCACAACCTCCGACCCATTAAAATCCCAACAGGTCATTCCCCTCTGACCTGCGGCGCCCACCTTCCCAAAAGGGATCGTTCATAGGGGCCACCCCCCCTCTGGCTAGTGTATGTCCGCTGTCGGTCCTGTGCATCCCAACCGTATTAGACATGCACTCGAGCCATAGGTCTGTAGCATAAACGTCCCATCTAATGCCCGGTGTGATCGCTGCCCGTTTTCTGAAGCCCTCATCGTAACAGAGCCACACCCCCGGAGTCGTACGCCCTGCGCACGATATCGAGGTACTTAATCAATTCGGTTGCCCTTTCAGGGGCAGCCTGAATCATTAACCCCATCAGCACTGAAAAAGCGGCTGACCAATTTTTCCAATTCCTTTCCACCTTGGGATGCTTGAATCTCTCTTTGTCCTTATCCTGCTCCTTTGAATTCGGGTCTGGTACCGGTTCAGTGTATAGAAGTGAGAATACGTTGACGTATTCCCCCTTCCAATTTTTTTCCCTTGTATGGTGAGCCAAGTGGGCACCCACAGGAGTCCCTACCGCCGCCCAGGTCCCCGGCTCCCGCTGAGTTGTTGTGGTCATATCGACCTTCCCCCTACACTTAGCACATGCCCCTTGTTGCTGAATGGCTACCGGGGCGCCTAATTCTCCCTGTGTCCCTACATCTGCCTGTTTCTGACCGCCCTCAGGCGCCTTCGCCGTTTCCTGGTCAGGCCACAGTACCCATGAACCGACCCACCCCATTCGAACATCCCCCTGGGGTTCTGCCTGTGTGGATCGCTCCTTGCTCCCTGCGTTATCCCCCTTCTCGCATTGGCACTGCTGACAGTACGTGCACTTACCTGTGGACTCGCGGCTATGGCCTGCGCCCACGTTCACCATTGAGTCTTCATGCGTCTGTGGGCGATGTTCCCTTTGTCTCGTCCCAGTCTCCGCGGATTCCTGTAGGCGTGCTGCACCTTCTTGTTGCCGTGCAGGCTGAACCGCTGGTGGCTGCCGTGCCTCCGCCAGTCCATCCACTTTTTTCTCGAGCGCCTCGAAACGACCCATGAATATGTTAAGGGTCTCGAGGACCACTGCCAGCTGATCGCCTCGTGCACGATGTGCTGGTGGCTCCTCATCATCGTCCCTGTGTGGGAACAAATGGCACCTTCCCCCTCGCCTGGGCGGGGGGGGAGGCCCAGCCGGGGGTTGCCCGGCTTCCTCTGCTGGGGCCTGGGTACCCAGTTCCCCTGGCTCTTGTTAGGCATGGGCGAACAGATCGCGGTTCGTGTTCAGCCGTTCGGTTCGGCCGCGTTCGGTAAGTGTGTTCGTGTTCGGTCGTGCGTTCGTGTTCGCCCGTTCGGTTCGGTAGTGTTCATGTTCGGACGTTCGTGTTCGGTTGTTCGGGCAGGTCGTGCGTTCATGTTCAGACATTCGGTTTGTTCGCGATCGGGTTGTGCGTTCGTGTTCGGACGTTCGGTTCGTTCGCCATCGGGTTGTGCGTTCGTGTTCGGTCGTTCGGTGTTCGGGTGGTTCGCGCGTTCAAATATTTATATCTCTATATCTACACTAACTAACTACCTAACTAATAAATGTATTCTAAATGCTATGAATAACTCCAACAAACCCTAAAGCTGAATCACAGAAAACACTAAACACTATCTCTATCAGTAAACCTTAAACTAAACTACTCCTACTATGTCAAAACAAAAATGTATCTACCTAATCCTATCTATCTACCTATGAATATATGGGATGGGGGTTGGGGGGCAATCACAAACAAGACAAGGAGGGGTACAAAACTGAAATGAAACCTAAATCAATCTATAAATTAATAAAATATACTACTACTCTAATGAATCAAAAAAACAGGGGAAGGGAATGGGGAGGGAATATTCAATGGAGGGGGGAGGGAAGGAGGAAGATTGAAGATTGAACACAGGGAGGGATAAAAACAAAAAATAACAACTAAATCTATCAAAGCTAATGTAAATAAATGAGAATATGGGGGTAGATGGGTTGGATGGGTGAAATAGGAGGAGGATGGCAATGGATTGGGGAGCTGGAAAATGCTGGGTGAGGGAGCCTTCTGAAACGCCTGCTGCTCAGAAACAGTGACTAGCTCAGAAGGTATTGGGAAGGGGGGAGGCAGACAGTTTTGTTTCTTGCTGCGCCCGCCTCAAATCAGCCCCATTGGCTCCGTGCAGCCTAGCCCGTGGCCAATCATAGACTGCCAAGCCAGTGGTCTGAGGCGAAAAGAGATGGTGATTCATCAGGCTGGCTGCTACTCCAAGCCACTCTCCACCCTCCACCCCTGGTGCCTGGAAGTCTGCTCCTAGCTGAGTCAAATGACTTCCCCCTCCCTGCTACATTTGGCCTTCCAGTGACCTGACAGAAGACCATGTTTTAGCCACCCGAACACAACCGAACGCGATTCGAATTGAATGAACTGTTCGGCCATTTCGTCGTTCGGTGTTCGGTTCTGTTCGGTGTGTTCGCCATTTTCGTCGTTCGGTGTTCGGTTCCGTTCGGTGTGTTCGCCATTTCATTGTTCGTGTTCGGTTCCGTTCGGTGTGTTCATGTTCGTGTTCGTGTTCGGTTGTCCGAACAGGCCGAGTTCGGGCCAAACACCGAACTACCGAACCGCATTCGCCCATCCCTAGCTCTTGTGCACTCGTGGGTCCTAGACCCCCCGGTGCCACTTCGTCCCTATCCGGCTCTTCCCTATACCTTGCCGGGGGCTGTACTGTCCTCGTACTAGCCCTTGTTCCTCTGTTGATAGCCTCCCTTTCCACACTGGTGGCTCTGAGGCTTTCGCCTCCTCCTCCTTGCACCCGTTGCCCGTCCGAGGCCTCGCCACTCTGCTCCGGTCCAGGGGCCAGACCTCCCCTTCCGGTGGCCCCGGTGCACCCACGCTGAGTTGCAGGCGCGGAATGGCCGCTTTGCGCCTGAATCCAAGATGGCGGCCGCGAAATCTCCTCTCGCGAGACTTCGCCCAGGCCGCTTCCTTTGTTGCCGTGCGCCCCCGCCTGCTGCTTTCTTCGCTCCAGCTGGGGGGGAGGGACAAAAAACGCCGCCCGAGAGCCGCTGCCCGTATCGAGCAGGGTCACGTGGCGACGGGGCTTCTTTAAAGGTTTGGCTTTGATTCACCATGAACTGCTTGGCTATGACATATTTCAGCAAATGGAGCAAATGACTCAGCTTTTTTTCAGTCTATTGTTTGTCGTATTATTTGTTTTCCAAAGACGCCATCAGCTCTGCTCATTTCTGAGGCTGCCATTAAAATATGGACAGGACAAATGTGTGTCCAAATATATCAACACGTGTGCCATTCAGGATCCAGCAAAGTGGTTCCCAAGCATCTTGCATGTGTGATCACATTCTGAGATGTATGATTCCATCACCCTCGGCAGCAAACAAGGCATGCAGACAACTGTATTACATATCACTTGAAATTGAGATTCCATCTACTGATGGCATGACCTCACCTTGGGTTCTGACCCACTGATTCTGATCTAACAGTTACAATAGGATACTGAGAATGTACACCATGGAACTATCTCCCCCACGGAGAGAGAGGTGTATGGTCCAAACTGACAGACAGAGCAAGTCTTACTGTTAGTACAAGCAGGTTTGTCAAATGTGTCATATGAGTGTCTCATATCTCATATGAGACACAACAGTGTAATAAGGGTTCCTTATCAGGACTCCATAGGAACCCAATCATATATGGCCAGTAGCACTAGCAAAACATCCCTTCTCCTTCCTCACACCTGTCAGGTGTTCCTGACATCTGAGCAGGAACCTCTTCCCCTACCCTTCCTCTGCCTCCTCAACTTGCTGCTACTGCTGCTTCCTAGTTCTAGCTCCACCACTCTGCTTGAGCAGTAGAGAGCATCTTCCCTATATTTATGCCCATGACCAAAACGATGAGTACAAGAATTCATTTGTTATAAAAAAGGGCTGATTGGCCCAGATCCTCTGTCCTGTCTGAGCTAGGCTCAATGAAACAAGGTGGGAGAAAGTGGTGACTTTATGTCATCTGTCTACTTCGATATAGTCTGGGATGCTCTGTAGTCTAATCAGCTCCCAACGTAAGTTACTGCAGCTTGGAGGTCCACAAGGGCTATTGAAGCAGCCAACAATAGCTAAATCTGGAATAGAAGGGTGTTTTACAAAGTGAGGGAGCCATTTGAATACCCGGGGGTGCCTAACTCGAGATCCCCAGGGTATCCCGGGTGGTGACGGCAGGGAGGGCGTTCTCCGTGGCCGCACCAGGGCTGTGGAACTCCCTCCCGATGGAGGCCCATTTATCCCCAGACCTCCCCTCTTTCAGAAGATCGTGTAAGACCTGGTTGTTCCGCTGGGCCTTCAAGGAAGGGTGGGGGGGGGTGTAGGAGGGATGTGTGTGTGTGTCTTTTATTGCCTTTTAGCATTCTGCCTTTTAGAAAAAATTTAATATTTTAATATCTAGTTTTATTAGATTTAATATGTTGTTCGCTGCTCCGAGACGCCATGGTGTGGGAGGATGCGGGGTAAAAGTGTATTAAATAAATATTAAATAAGCACACCTTTGCTTAAACTCTCTCTGATATGGGTGAGGCTAGATGAGCACTGAGGGCCTGATCCCTCCCATGGCAGGCAATCATCGCTGCCACACTGCGGGACAAGCTTGGGACACCGGCCACATGATGCAGAATTGGGGCTGTTGTCCACTTCCCTGTTAAGAGCGTGCGCTGGGCAGCCTTACGCCATGGCTGCTCCGCAACATGTCCTCGGAATTTTTCCGAGGGTGCATGGCATAGCAGGCAGCTGTTCACCCCACCCCGAGGCAGGGGGAACATCTGACTGCTGCCACCCATACAAGCCACTGCATTTGTAGCTCGTGTGCTCAGGGAGAGGGAAGGCTACCCCAAGCATGATAGCCTCCCTTCCCGGTCTCGTGTAGCCCCAACCCTATGTCCCCTACCCTAAATCATATGAGATAAGGCATGCAGTGTCACCTCCACACCGTGTTGGGAACCTAGAGCATTCTTTGGGGGGATATAGCCTTCATGGGATGCCCAGACTTATATGCATATAGGGAGTATTTTTCAGATGCTTCCCAACTTGTCTTCCTTAATGTAAAATTGATCTGCATTTGAAGTTTCAAATGTCAAGATGTTCCTTTAAAGCAACATGGACACCTAAGCACCGCAAGTTGTTGAATAGCCTCTTTTTACTGAAGAAAATCAGGATCAGTTTCCTAGGCTATTTTGGCTGCAATTAAGAGAGATATTAATCAATAATTGTATGTGCCTGGCTACCTAAGGAAGCTCTCTCCCCTTCCTTGTCGCAAGAGCAAACATCAACTGGAAATCACTTGTTTGAATGCACGGAAGCTTGAGGCAAGAAATTCTAATGGAGAATCCTCAGTTCTAGAATTCAGGTTTAATGCTGTCTGTGACCGTTTCTGCATCTGTGGAACTTCAGGCCTTGGGGAAAGGTCAATCTTCTATTTACTCAGGTTTTCTCGCAGGGTGATACAAATGTAGGGAAATTAGCAAGTCTCATTCTTTGACTGGAATCTCCTTTGGGTGGCACATTTTAGTGATAGACATATTGTACAGACACATTTATTTTGAAATCTAGGAGAACTGAAAAAAATTGAGAACTGAGGAGTAACAGTGGGGAAAAAAGACAGGGAAAGATTATAGGGTAGGAGGTATGTTTGATACTGTACACATTACACAGGTAATAATTAAAGTGAAAACTATGTTGTCAACAGTCTGTTTTAACACTTCATTTAAATTGGTGTTTGCAGCATATTTGATATAGAAAGTGGATGGCAGATTGTATTTAAATGATCTGAAACAATGAACACAATTATAAAATAAATTAAACTCCAACTGGCAAACAATTCCCAGAATGAATCCTTGAAAACCAGGAATAAACATATGAAGTATGATTTGCCAATTACTTTCTCTTACTACTTTGCATACTTCTGCCCTATACCAGCAAACCACAATAAGGGACTGTGGGCTGATATGCTTTTTCCACAAGCTCCAGGAAGACACCACACTGGGAGACACAGCTTCCTTCGGGTACCTTTATTTATTTATTCTAATTTTTACCTCACCCTTCCCAGTTAAGCTCAGGGTGGCTTACAAAATATAAAAACAAAAACATATATTTTTAAAAATCCCCTAGCCTCCCCTCAACCTTTTTCCTAACCCCTCTGCCCAACCCTATCCCTGCCTGCCAAATACCTGGCCAAACAAAAAGTTTTACGTCTCTTCCAGAAGACGAGTAGCCTCAGGCTAAGGTGGATCTCCATGGGGAGGGAGTTCCATAGTTGTGAGAACGCCTCTCTGCGGGCCCTAGTGAAAACTTCACAGGCAGATGGTACCTGCAGGAGGGTGCTCCGCCCCGGCCAACCACTGAGGCTATGACTGAATATAAGGAAGAGACAGTCTTGTATATACCTGGGGCCCAAGTCATTTGGGCTTATTTCATGGCTTCTTTTAATCAGTCCAAACATACATACAGACAACCAGGCAAAAAAGTTTGCTAATATGTCTCCCATGCCTAGTTAAATGAAGATTAATGTATTCCTCAAATAATCTTTTCATGTCCTCCCATCCTCTTCAGCTCTGAGGCCAGAAGTTCAAAAATGAAAAAGTTGTTTATCATTATTATTATTATTTAAAGCATTTGACCATTATTTATTATTGTGGTGTTATCTGCTCCAAACCCTCAAGATAGGGTGGTCTATAAATCTAAATAAATAAGTATGTTATATTGCATGCAACTTAGAATATCTTTTCTTGTTCTTCAAAGCAGAGAAAATAGTTTTCGGTGAAATATTAATCAAAGTTTCATTCCTGTATACAGGGAGCATCTGCCCACTTTGCTGTGCACTTAATTGATGGCATATCAAGTTAACACCACAACATGATGGTGAGGCAGGACAGTTTCTGCTTCACTGGCCACATGTTTCAATTAAAACATAATAAAATCACCATTTAGAGAAATCCTTTCAGTAGGAAGAACATTTCTTTCTACTTTACTCCAATTTAGATTTAATTTTCTTTGAAAGAGAAACACTTAGATTACTCAGAGCTAAAGAGAGGCAGGTCTACACAAAGGCTCTGACCCATTAAATTGGATGGTCTCCAAGCTGAGATAGATGAAATCTACTTTCAGAAACTAAATGGTAGCAATGTCTGAGCACTCTGGAAGATTTAAGACTCTGAAGTGGGTTATTTCCCTACGCTACTAGTAGAAAAATAAGTGGACACAGACACACGTTAAAATGAGGTCTAATCTTTGTGCTTGTTTACAGGATAGTAGTTCCTATACAGAATATATTGGAGAACAGTACTGGAGTGCACAAAGGCTCCTACACTCAGTACTCAAGTAAACCACTTTGAGTGCTTTTAGATGGACAGGGAGCCTGCCGTAGCCCAGAGCTGCTCCAGGGACCCACCTACTTGGCCTCAGGCACTCACCCAATGCTCTAGGCTGCAATTCATAACTCTGTGATGCTGAATGGGGCAATGGACAGACAGGCATGGAGTAAAACTGAAACAAGAATGTGGTTTGATTCTCATGAGAATATCACGAGAATCAAGAACCCTTAGCGAGATCTCGATAAGATCTTGTTAACAGTGCAAAAATCTTGCAAGAATTTTGCTTAAAAAGAAAAAAGAAAAAAGCAAGCATGCATGCAGGGACGGTGAGCATTGCAGGGCATTGCCCCTCCTGGTCTGAGCCCCCTCCGCACACTCTTCATGCTTTTAAAAAGAAAGAAAAAAAAGAAAAAAACGCCTCACCTGAGTCCCAAAGGCACCAAGGAGGGGAGGCAGCAACCTGCAACAGCAACCAGACTTGCTCTGAGTCCTCTAGTTCAGCAATCAGCTGAGTACTCAGAAAATTCCAGGGAATCAGCAGCAAGAGAATTAAACTTGGGAGATGAAGCTACATGCCAGAGGTGGGCAAATGGTGACTTGGGATCTGCATGTAGCTCTTGGGGACCTGTACTGTGTGGCTCTTGCCAGAAGTGGCTGCTTGGGGACATGGGCACATGTTGTCCATGCAGTTCTCTCAGAATCAAGAAAAGTCAAGCTGCTATTTTGGCTGCTAGAGCCTACAGGATGCTGTGGGAGCAGAAAGAATAGCCTTGCTGCTGCCCAAATCCGCCAGACACCCTGGGAGCCAGAGCTTTGACTGGGGGATGGCGGTTGAAGGTAGCCGTGCTGCCTCATCCCTAAGATCAGGGAAAAGACACAATCAATGTAATACACCTTTTGGTAATTGGCAATAAGAAAATTTTGTTATATGGCCCTTGGACTTAGGAACTTTAGGCCATCCCTGGTATATTGTCAGCAACAGAAGTTGGTCCAATAAAAGATATAATTTGATCTCCTTTGTCTCCACTCCTAATATATGCAAAGTTGCCACTCATCAACAAACCCAAGCTCCAGGAAACTAGTGGGAGTGACACTGACAAATGCAATGGGACCAGAACTGGCCGCGATCCTGCACCTGCATTTTTGCTTGAGCCCAAGCCTGGGCATCTTCCGGAGGCAGTGCAAAACTTTTTTATTTGGAAGAGCATTTGGCGGGCAGGGATAAACATGTCTTGGTTGAGTTTCTGGGTAGGCCTGTGGGGGAGGTGGGAGTTTGAGGTGAGGGGCGGGCATTTTTATTGTATGAATTTCATTGGTTTTTAATTTTTTATGGATTGTGAGCCACCCCGAGCCTTGGGGGAAGTGCAAATAAATGTGTGGAATAAAGAATTTACTTTAAACCAAATTCATACGGTAGAGCACTGCTCGGTCTGTTTTATCCATCAACCAAGCTTCTTTACAAATAGCCCAGTTACATTTTTCAAATACCATTCCAGTAATATTTTTGATCAGCTATTTTATAATATATAGCTTATATATATGTGATGCCTTTAGTCCACTGATCCTGAAGTTCTTTATTAGCATTAATCACCCTCAAAACATCCCTATGTAACCAAATAAATGTTCCTACTTTACTAGTGTTAAACTCTGGCAAGTACAAGGTACATCTTTCCCAAGCACCCCGCAGTAGCAGAGCAATGAACAAGACACCCGAAACTATGACCCCTATGTAATACTTTCCTAATGTTTACCAAAAGAACATCATTGCCATTGTAAAATGGAAAAATATGTTTTTCCAATTTCTGAACTTACAGATGTGTCACTGTCACAAATAAATTATTAGTTATTACTAACTGCGATACACAATTATTTTATTTTGCAGTACAGTCATAAAAGAAAAATAATTCAGCTGCTCCAAAAGGTCTGGATTTATTTAATGAAGACAACAGTAATTATTTTCCCAATTTGCAAAAAGCACTCCATGTGTACAGTCATAATTATTAACACCACCACATACTAATGCGTTTCTGCAATTTACAGTCTATTACCCGTAAAAATAACAAATGGCCAGACTCTTACACAAAAGGACTTAGCGTTTCTATACTTAGAGCAAGTGGTCAACAGTGAAAACACTGGCACTTCCTGAACCTCATGTTTGCCAACAAAGATAAGAAACCCTTTCTTGTTTTAAAGTGATGCCTCGCAGGCATCATGTGGCCTTCCTCTCCCTTCATGATGACTGCTGTCTGTGATCCCAGCAGGGATGGACATCTCATGTTTTACTGAATATTTTATTAAAGCCTACAGCTTGGCATGTGTAATTTTTTTTTTACTTATTAGGGAAGTGTATTGTATATTTAAGGCCAAACATATTGCAATACACACCACACTACTTTTGGAGGTCAAGACTGTCCCTTGGCTTGTAACTGAACATGCTTTGCTTACTTGAAGTTGCAGAAGAGCAGGCTCCAGGCAAGTGAACTGGAAGCGGGCAGATGTCTGACTCTGCTGTCTCCTCCCCAAACCAGCCAACATAACTGAATTGAATTAGAAATCTATGAAGAAAGAAATCTGCTACCGGCAGAGATCCCTGTGCGGCTCCTAGAACAATCCGTGATGCTGTTTATCTAGATCATTTTGTATTCTAATCCTTTCCTCCAAAGTAATTATACCCCTCCCATTTTTTGTCAACTGTAAATGTATGGGTATATTCTCAACTCCTTTCTCCAAATTGTTAATAAAAGTGTTAACGCTTATGGCGAGGGAAATGGTGTGTAGGGTGGGATGGGAGGGGGTGGATTTGGTTTTGTGCCTTCTCCTTTTATTGTATTTTACTGTGGGTTTTTTTGTTTTATTGATTTTGTGTTTTAACGCTGTAAGCCGCCCCGGGCTGCTTGGAGCAGGAGGGGTGAGGTAGTAAATGATTTAATTAATAAATAAATAAAACTGCACCCAAAGCAGAGCTCTGTGGGATGTCACTTAATACTGCCTCCCAATTTGATGCCATTCGAAGAAGAATTACTCATGGAGTATGGATTCTCAGCTAACTGTGGAACCCTAATGGTAATTTCATCCAGGCCATTCTCCTGCTTTCTTATGAGAATGTCATGTGAGACTGTGTCAAAGGCCTTTCTTAACTTGGGATATGACATCTTCTGCATTCCCTTTGTCAATTAAGCTAATGACCCCATCAAAGATGAAAACTAGATTAGTTGATGTGATTTGTTCTTAGCAAATCCATGTTGCCTACTAGTTATCACTCCATATTTGTCAAGCTGCTCACAAATAGATTGTTTTTTAATATTCTCAAAGATCTTTCCAGACTGACTAGCCTATAATTCCCAGGGGTCATCCTTTCCCCCTTTCTTAAAAATAGGCGCTATATTTGCTCTTCTCCAGTCCTCTGAGACCATGGCCTGTTTTCCATGAGTTTTAAAAGATAACTAGTGGTTCTGAGATTTCTTCAGATAATTCCTTATCAGTTTGTCAGGCCCTGATAGTTTATATTGCTAGAGCAAGACAGACGCCCACAAGTGAGGTCACCCCATCTGCAGACAATGCCTCAGTCCTGATATACTTTGCACGACTAATACACTTTCCCTGCCACTTTGCATGCCTAATACTAGGGGCGGGACACCGGACCCATTACCGGGTACCGGATTTACCGGTTACCGGTTTCACAAAAACCGGTTTCCCGGATTAAATCCGGTATACCGGTGCCGGATTTATTGCATTGGTTTCAATGGG
>QEPC01001643.1:3292953-3317779 GCA_003113815.1 Sphenodon punctatus | reverse complement strand
TAAAAAACCGGCACACTGAAATCCGGTACCGGGGGCCGGATTACCGGGCCGAATCCGATAATGCCGGTACGCCCGATACCGGCATTATCGGATACCGGTAGATCCGGAATTCCCATCCCTACCTAATACTAGGGATGTACAAACGCGGTTTGGATGTTCGGTGTTCGGCCTGAACTCATCCAGTTCGGACAGCCGAGCCGAACCCAACCGCCAAACTGAACGCCCGAATCCCCGAACAGCTTGGCCACATTCGAATGAGTTTGGGCGCGTTCGGGCAGGCCCAGGGAGGGGGGGACAGCTGAGGAGCAGACTTGCTGGCACCACGGATGCAGAGGCTTGGACTAGCAGCCAGCTTGCCCAATCACTATCCCTCTTTTCCTCAGACCACTGGCTTCGCAGTCTGCGATTGGCCACGGGCTAGGCTGCACAGAACCAATGGGGCTTGTGGTAACGCGGACACAGCAAGTAACAAAAGTCATTGCCCTCCCCCCTTCCAATTCCTTCTGAGCTAGCCACTGATCCTGTCAGCAGGCGTTTTCAGAACTCTCCCTCTCGCAGCAGATTGTCATTCTAATCCATTGCCATCCTCCTCCTATTTCACCCATTTCCACACATTTACCTCCATATTTTCATTTATTTAGATTAGATTAGATAGATTTAGGTGTTATTTTTATTTTTTACCCCTCCCTGAGTTCTTTCTCCCTCCCTTCCATTGAATCCTTCCCTCCTCCCTGTACATATTCCATCCCTGATTCCCTTCCCCTGTTTTTGGATTTATTTAGAGTAGCATTAGATTGATTTAGGTTTCATTTCAGTTTTGTACCTTTCCCTGTGTTGTTTGTTGTGAACTGTGCCCCCCCTCCCCCAATCCCTGTGTATAGAGAGAGAGACAGAGAGAGAGAGAGAGAAAGAGAGAGTGATACCATAGATAGATAGTTGTAGGAGTTAGCTTAGTTACAGAGCTAGAGATAGTGTGTAGTGATTCAGTTTTAATATCATAGTGTGTTTGTAGGAATAGGCTTTTGTAAATATTAGATAATATTCCATTTAGTTCCATAGGTTTTAGAATAGTTAATAGCAGTTAGAGTTAGTGTAGATATTTATACACTACACTATTAGATTACAAATTTGAATAAATAAATAAATAAAATAAAAAATCTTCATGTGCATTCTTTGGGTCGGAGAAATGGAGAAGGGAAGCAGGAGAGGCCAGTCTGCTGCCTGTAAGGTAGGCAATGGGGCACGTGGCAGAAGTGGCAGGGGCCGTTCCAGCGGAGTGGCAGCAGACATCAGCAGCAGCCCGAGCCCACCACCACACCCCAAACAGCACAGGCCTGATTTTGGCAGTCAGACTTCAGAGGCTCCCAGCAGTGGCACTAGGAGTATGGTTCAACGGCATCTCCTGCCAGCGTCCTCCACTGCCAGGCAGGGCAATGGAAAACATGCACTCCAGGAGGCTGCAACTGTCTCTGCTGCAGTTGCAGAAGCAACTGCAGGTGCTACGGTGTTGGATGTTCCTCCAGGGCCACCAATGTCCACGACCCCCATTGTTGAGGTGATCCCCAGCAGTCCAGAGCTGGTGGATCCCACCCCGGCTGCTAGAGGCAGGGCCCTATCCCTGGGCAATGGCAGCAGGGAGAGGAGCAGCACCACCAGCAGCTATAAGGGGCACAGGGAGAGTGGCAGAAGCATGGTGGGCAGTCAATCAGCCTCAGAGTTCCAGTACTCCCCTTCACGGGATATCACTCTGATTGGGGACAGCGAGGTAGACTCTAGTCCTGCAGAGATGTTTGGTGCTGAGGCAATGGCTGTCCCTCCAAGAGCTGTGTCACCACCATGTTCTTCCCCTCCCAGCAGCGCTGTCAGCAGTGCGCCACCCGGTGCAGGCCAGAAGGCAGGAGGGGGCAAAAAATCCTCCATCTGGGCGCATTTTCAGTTGGTGCAGAAGGATGATCCCAGGGAGATGCAGTGCACTTTGTGCCGGAAGGTGGTGAAGCGTGGGCAGGTGCTCACCAACCTAGGCACAACTGCCATGGCGAGGCACCTGAAGGCATGCCATAGCGCTGTGCTGCTAAGCGGGCAGGCAGGGGTAGTGGACGCCAGCGGGTTCCCGACTGCAGTGGCCAGTCGTCCACCTCCATCATCAGGAAGCGTTCTGCTCTAACAGCTGCCTCTAGCAGCAGGAGTGGTATCGCTGCTAGGGGGGAGTAGCAGCATCAGCATCAGTACACCATGGAGGAGCTGGGGTGGGGGCAGCTGCCAAGTCCATCGGCAGCTGCAGGACGTGGAGGGCAGCATGGCTTTCAACTGAAAGCCACGTGTATGTTGGGGGAAATGATAGAGCTGGATGGGCGGCCCTTCTCGGTGGTCGGGGACATGGGATTTAGGTGCCTGATTGGATTCCTCCCCCCCCCCAGTTTAAGCTGCCCTCGCGCACCACCCTGAGTCAGCAGGTGGTGCCAGCGCTGTACTGGGTGAGGGAACAGCTGGCAAGGGCTGGGGGTGCCACCATCGACTTCACCACAGTTCTGTGGTCAAGAAGGAACGCGCAGCACGCCTACCTGACAGTGACGGGGCACTGGTGGCAGAACTAAGAGGCAGCGTTTGGGAGTGGCAGGAGGGGTTCCAAAGCAGGGTATAGGTGGGTCCTGCTTCAGGCAGAAGTAATGGACACCGCTTGAAACATCAAGGCAGCCCTGACCACCATGGTGAGGGAGTGGGTCACACCAGACGTGCCCTTCACCAAGGGGTGCATGGTGACGGAAAACACAGCCAGCATATTGGGGGCAGACCGCGAGGGGGGTTTCACCAGCATCCCTTGCACCACACACACCCTTCACCTGGTGGGAAGGAATGCTCTGGGGTTGGCGGAGAAGGGGATTGGGACAGGCACCCTTAGCTCCCTGATCGAGCGGGGGAGGAAGCTGGCCGGTTTCTTTGCGTGAAGGGCAGCAACCTCCTCCAGGCGAAGCAGACAGAGCAAGGCTCCGCAGTGCACCAGCCAGTGCAGGATGTGTCCACCAGGTGGAATTCCACCTTCCTGATGCTCGAGCAGCTTCTCAAGCAGAAAGTCGCCTTGCATCAGGTTCCACTGGTGACGGACAGCGGGGTACCTCCAGGGTACGATGGAGTGGAATGGGAGATCCTGGCTCACATGGTCTTTGTGTTGAGACCGTTCCTGGTCATGACGGAGACCATCAGCTCCTCCACTGCCACCATCAGACAGGTGACACCTCTGGTCCAGAGTCTCGTCAGGAGGCTGGAGGAGATTCTCCAGGGGTGGGATTGTGGCCCTCAGGGCAGGAAGCTTGAGGATGAGGCGGCTGACCTGGTGTGGCAGCTGAAGACAGGGCTGAAGGCTTGGTTCGATGAACTTCTGCAGTCGGAGGAATACATTTTGGCAGCCATGCTGGACCCCAGGTCAAGGACAGCATGGCACTCCAGACAGCGCTCTATGGACACTGGAAGGGAGACCTAGTGGGGAGGGTCCATCAGGCAGAGCGGGCTCTTGAGAGTGCATGGCAGCAGCAGCAGGACACCCCTGGGGATGGTGGGAGTGGGAGCAGCCACCACTTTCAGCTGGAGGGGTCTATTGCTGTCCCCGGCCCTAGCAGTAGCAGCACCAGCAGCAGGTTGAGCAGCAGCAGCACCCCTATTGCCAACAGCAGCAGCTCTTATGTGCAGGTCACTCTGGCAAGAATGGACCCGTGCACAGCAGGGCAGGCAGCGGGGCTTAGGGCAGTGGTGGGGGTGGGGGTGCTGCCCAGGCAGAGTTACCTGAGGGAGTATGACAGCACCTCAGAAGCAGTGGAGAGCTACCTGGAGGAGGAGCCATGCATTGAACCCAGCAGCGATCCCTTGGCCTACTGGGCCAGCAAGACCAACGTGTGGCCGGCCCTGTCCAAAGTGGCCAACGGTCTCTTGTACTGCCCACCAATGAGTGTCCCCAGCGAGCGGGTGTTCTTCATGGCGGGGGACATTTGCTCGCTGCACTGCCTGAGACTGGGTGCCAAGTTGGTGGAGCAGTTGATTTTTATTAAGGTCAACCTTCCGCTGCTAGGATTCCCCAATCTGCTCCTGAACATGGACTGATGGTGCAGTGGCACATGCCATCCCATGCCCGGGGCAGTCTTGGGACGGGGCTCCTCTTCAATCTGGGCTGCTGCTGCTGAGGTGCTGTCCCTCCCTCCCAATGCCCGGCGCCCGCCCTGCTTCTCTCTCTCTCTCTCTCTCTCTCTCTCTCTCTCTCTCTGACTAGATGACCTCGGCTGGCCTATCTGACTGACCTTATGACGCAGGGTGGCATTGGGAAGCTGTAAGCCTGCCAGCCGGCCTAGATGATCTTGGCCCACCAATCTGGCTGGCTGCACAGTCTTCCCCAGCCTATCTGAGTGCCCTGCCAAGGTCCCAGCCTGCCTTCCCTATTGCCTCTGATGCCACGCTGCCTGTCTGCCTGCCCGCCCGCCCGCCCAGGTGGCCAAGATCAAAACCTGCCTGAGTCTGCCTTCTGCTCATGCCATACTGCCTGTCTGCCCGCCCACCGAGCTTGCCAAGATCAAACCCTGCCTCAGTTTGCCTTCTCATGTTCATGCCAAAGTGCCTGTCTGCCTGCCCTGTGGGTAAAGCTGAATCCCTGCACCAGCCTGCCTGCCTCTCATGCCAAGGTGCCTGTCTGCCTGCCCTGGCAACCCTGGGTGATGTGACCCACTGGCTTGGTAATTCCACTGCTGCTGTCTGCTGGTCCATGGGTGCTCTGCCCTGGCAAATCCAAATGTGCCCACGCAATCCTGCTGTTGCCGTCTGTTTCTGTATGGGAGCTCTTCCCTGGCAAATCCTACCATCCTGGCTCCATGGGTGCTGCACACAGGAAAATCCTGCTATTGCTGTCTCTGCTGTTAAACAGGATCTGTGCCTGGTCAATCCAATGTCTGCTGCTTCTGCCAATGCTGCCTCTGCTGTCTGTGCCACGGGTTCTGTGCCCCGGCAATCCAATGTCCGCTGTTGTTGCCAATGCCGCCTCTGCTGTCTCTGCCATGGGTTCTGCTACTGGGCAATCCAATGTCTGCTGCTGCTGCCAATGCTGCCTCTGCTGTCTGTGCCACGGGTTCTGTGCCCCAGCAATTCAATGCCTGATTCTGCTGCCTCTGCTGTGTCCCGGGTACTGTGCCCCGGCAATCCAATGTCTGCTACTGGGTAGCCACGTGATTCAGCACTGGACAAGGCTTGACCAATTGGCAGAATAGCTTGTTCAGATCCGGAGAGCAGGATGCAAGCCTGCAATGCCCAGATGGGTAGGGGTGCCATCCACCAAACCCTGGCCGGGCCTCTGCCGCTGCTCCACCAATGTCAGCCAGCCTGCAATGCCTGGCCAAGTAGGAGTGCCATCCACCAAGCCCTGGCCGGGCCTCTACTCTGTCGATGCCAGCCAGCCTGCAATGTCCAGCCAAGCAGTGGTGCCAGCCGCAGTTACTGTGCCCGGGCAATCCAATGTCTTCTGCTGCTTCTGGTACTGCACATCAGCCATTTGTGCCTCCCTCTTGTAGATGGGCATAGCTCAGCTGAGTGCCCCAGCAGGCGGGGACTGGGTGTCCATGAGATTAACCACCGGGCAAGGCTTGCCCAATTTTCAATAGAGCTTCTTGAGCTCAGTCGAGTAGGATGCCAGTCTGCAACACTTAGCCAAGTAGGAGTGCCAGCCACCGAGCCCTGGCCAGGCCTCTGCTTCTGCTCCACCAATGACAGCCAGCCTGCAATGGCCAGCCGAGTAGGGGATGGGCCTCTGCCGCTTCTCCACTGTTTCCTGGCAGTCTACAATGCCTGGCCAAGTAGGGGTGCCAGCCACTCCAGCCCCAGGACCCACCATCAGGGTTCTGGGGCCTATGTGACAGGCATGGGGGGTTGTCCATCCACGACATCTAGAAGCTGCCACTCTAGTCCCAGGACCCACCATCAGGGTTCTGGGACCATCATTCCACTCATGGGGAGCCATCATTCCACCGCATCAAGAAGCACCCACTGCAGCCCCAGGACCAACCATCAGGGTTCTGGGGCCTACATTCCAGGCAGGGAGGGCTGTCGATCCACATCGTCGAGAGCTGGGGTGGGGCAGCTGCCAAGTTCATTGATAGCTGCAGGAGCATGGCGTGGCTTTCAACTGAAAGCCACGCACATGTTGGGGGAAATGATTGTGCTCGATGGGCAGCACTTCTTGGTGGTTGGGGACATGGCAGCCTGAAACGCCGAGCCAGGTAGGGGTGCCAGCCACCAAACCCTGGCCAGGCCACTGCCGCTGCTCTTGGCACTCAGTGGGCCGGTGACATGGCCTCAAAAGAACTAGCCAGGAACCCCGGGGAGCCTGGGTTCTCCAGGGCTCACACTGGGCAGGGACATGTTAATTGCAAAGGCCAGCACAGTGTGCTTCCCCCTCCCCCATGGTCCATGGCAGAGGGAGTGAATGGTGGCTTGCTCCTGGGGTAGCCATGCTGGGAGCTGCCCAACCGAGTCCCCCCCCAAACACTCCATCTGAGTGGGTGGTCTGCAGCAGTGCCACTCAGCATTGCCAGTCTGCAATGCCCGGCCAAGTAGGGGTGCCAGCCACCAAGCCCTGGCCGAGCCTCTGCCACTGCTCCACCAATGCCAATCTGCAATGCCCGGCCAAGTAGGGGTGCCGGCCACCAAGCCATGGCCAGGCCTCTCCACCACTCCACCGATGCCAGCCTGCAATGCCCTGCCCTCTATGGGTGCTAGCCAACAAGCCCCAAGCCTTCCCGGCCTCTGCTGCTGCTGCCGCTGGGTCTCAGACGGCCAGCCCTGGTGCCCTGGGCACCCCCAGGGGCCAAGCGCTGAGCCCACTTTCCCGGTCAACCCTGGGTGCCAAGCACCAAGACTTCCCAGTCTCTGCTGCTGCTGCTGCTGGTGCTGCTGGATCTCAGACTGCCAGCTCTCGCGCCACGGGTATCCCCAGGGGCAAAGCACTGAGCCTGCCTGCCCAGGCAACCTGGGGTGCCAAGCGCCAAGCCTTCCTGGTCTCTGCTGCTTCTGGGTCTCTGACAGCCTGCCATGCCGCCCCGGGCACCCTTGGGGATCCCTGGAGCGACCCAAGTCTCCTGGCGGGACCAAACTTTCCAAACGTTCGTGGGCGTCCAAATTTTGCCAGACCGAATGCACGAACCCAAACTAAGTCTTTAGCCTGAACATCCGACCACCTGAACTCCGTCCTGTTCGCACATCCCTACCTAATACATTTTGCATTAGTGAGGTCAAGGAACAATCAGATGGCATTTACCAGCAGTTCTCAGAGAGTTGCTTTTCCTCATTCAAAGCAGACCAGTGCAACTGGCTCCTACTGCTTGGCAGAGTCCATGCCAGAAGACAGCAGCACGTCCGGCTCCCAGCAGCTTTTAGGTGATTGGTACTCCCCATCACCCCTTTGCTGCCCTCCCTGCACCCTCCTCCCTGCACTCTCTTCACTGCCCCCCAGTGCCCTATTTCCTGACACCCCTTCCCTGTCCCACACTGATGGGCACACTTCCCTTTCCACCCCCCCCGCACACACTTTCAGCACCCGCCTGAGGGTTTTTTCAAGTCCCAAATGGTGGGGCTATTCCTCAGTCATTCGGAACTGAGGAAAAACAGGCCAAATAGGACAGTACTCAGTAAAATTGTCCTAGTGGGAACTGTATTTGTGTATATGGACTATGTATAAATTAAAGACTGAGTTGATTCCCTAAAGAAACTGTGATGTTGAGCTAAATTCCCTAGAGAGAGTGACAGTATGGGGTCTGATCCTGCAAGGACTGACCCTGGGTGGACCATGCCCTATTTAAAAAGGTATTATATATGGCTCTTTTTAAACAGGCCATGGCTGCAGGGGGATGGCTGTGCGCACCGGTGCAGGGGCAAGGCGTGGGTGCGAGTATACACGAACGTACACCCATCTCCATGCATGGAGCAATCGTCATTTTGGCTAATTGCTCCATGCGTGGGCAATGGGTGAAGGTGGGTGGGTAGCGGTAGCATGCACATCTACCCACCCGCTGTGGTGATTACACAGGTGGCACCCACCCATGCTCATGCAGCAGATCTGAGTGGGCATGTGTGGGTCCGTCTCAGGTAAAAAGGGTCTATGAATAGAATTAATAATTTTTGCAAATTATGGGAAGTGCAAAATTGCAAGTAGATGATGCTGGCTTACTGTCTAACAATTAAAGGAGATGTGGCTGTCTTTGGAGAGTGAAGGGTAAGGATGATGATTTAGTTTTGGTGCAAGAGTTATTGTAGCAAGGGAGAAAACATTTGTGTTTGGGAAAGAAAGGCAACCAAAAGTAAGTTAAATTCAAAGGAACTTGTTAGAGACAAGAGATTAAGACCAAACTGGATTAAGCAGGGCAGTAGATGCCCTGCTGAATAAAAAAGAAACACAAATTAGATATTTTGCTTCGGGCACAAAACCATGTCAGACATGAATTATTTGCACAACTTCACTTTCAATATGCTAATGACAGATTTGACTTATAGGTTAGAATGGTACTGCCAAAGTCTTATATCTGGACTTTAGAGTCACTCTGAGTTACAGGAACAGTAGGGAGCCTTCTCCAAAAATCAGGATTCTTACTTTTTTTCCCCCTCTCCTACTATTGCACCACTACTGGTTGGATCATTAGGTGCACATTGACCACAAGCAGTTTTACAACCAAGTTACCTAGATAAGCTCTGAGCAAATGAAAGAAGAAATGGCAGCAGTCTGAGCATGTGTGTTCTTTGTTGGATCTTTGGTTGTCATTTCTAGACTTTGAAAAGGATAGTCACTCTCAGAACTAGGCATGGTGTTCTTGCAGGACTTCCTTTAGTGTCTTTTTAATTCTGTCTCCATTTTCTAAACACTTGTATTTTGTTTAAAGGTTTATGGAACTTAGACCTTATTAGAAATAATCAGCCAATAGATTGGAGCTGATTAGATTTATTAGAGATGTAGCCCATACTGGGGTAATGTATGGGATCCTTTGGCTTCTGAGGAGAGGAAGGTCAAGTCGCAGGCCAAGGGGACGCATTTGGTAGTTAAGGAAATTTCAGCCAGGAGGAGGTAGCTCTTACTATGTCAGTTAAACAGGGCAGAAGCTGTGTGCCTTGCAGAAGTAAGGAAACTCCCCTGAGCTATGCTCTGTTCCTTTCCTACTTACCTCAGCCTCTGGTCCCCAACCCTCTGGTACTGCTGGTGTTTCTCCCATCCAGAAGTAAGGCACAGAACACGCCTACAGACAAGGGAGAAGCTTGAGGTACCGATGGCTTTTTTTCATTGGGAGGTGGGGGAGTGAGAAGGAAAAAACCTGTTTGGATATCCAGTCAGATATCCTGATATACTGAGTAGCAGCAGGACAAAGTCTAAAAATCATGATGTATGTTCCTGTCATCTGACAATTATTCTGTATCTGCATTAACAAAATGTAAATAAAACCACTTCTCCGACACCCAAAATCCTTCTGCCTGCATGCCTGGCATAATCCAGCACACCCGTGAACATCAAATGATAACTGTACTCTAGAAACATACAGCTGTCATTTCGTCAGGCATACCACAGAAGGACAGAGATATGATTGGCAGGAGATGCAATGAGAAACCTGAGGCAACTTCCTACCGAGTCTATGCAAATGCAACAAGCCTTGTTAGCTCTCCAGGAAGCCCGGGTTTAATGTAAAACCAACTGACACACATCTTCCAGAGTTCTCCATAATGAGAGGCAGTTTATTTAAGAGCCTTGTTAACAAAATAATAAATAAATAAGTGCACCTCTCATCAGTAGAGCTGAAGACAGTATTAAATTGCTCCCAAAGCAGGATGAGGTGGGGGCAGGAGCAAATGGCTACACATGGCATGCAGGTTCCCTACTCTTCCCTCCCCCGTCAGTGTGGCTAAGTTTGCTACAGGAGAAGGTATGGCAATGGGCGGTGGCATCCCACTTTAAACAGGGGTGATTTGCTGCACCTTCCTTTACAGTGATATCTTCCACACGCGGGCTGGGGAGAATAGCAAAGCCACAGAACAGCATGTACGACATGGTGAACCCTCTGCTCCTGCCCCCTCCACCCCCACCCCATCTCCATTTTGTGGCAGAGACTCGGCTTTAGTGATTCATTACCCTGCACAACTAAAAATCAATTCCAAAGGATAGAGTCAAAGTTGGGCCAAAATGGTGAATAGTTTCATAATTGGAATAATTCAAAATAAACATTGAAACAAATGTTAAGATCTGATGAGCAAAAACATATACATAAGCATTATATGAGGATGAATGGACTCCATTGTACAATGTTTATTTAAGTAACTCAATGTGACATGATAAAGTTACAAGATGCTTTTATCAAAAAGCACCAATGGGGTCTTGTTCACACATTACATAAGTGGCCAAGATAATTATGAGTCTCTCAGGAGAAACCTTGTAGGGTCTCTGTTGCATCCACACATTAGGCGAGCAGTAATGATGGGTAAAGTTTGTAGTAATTTTAACCATCTGGCTAATGTGATGTGTGAAGGCTCCTGAGAGGTAACTTATCTGCAGGCAGGGAATGTGTGGCAAATTGCCACACACTTCTGTATGTTTTCATGATAGGCAATACCATAAGGTCAATCCCCAGTGACTTTCTGCAGAGATGATGATGTAACCTCTCACCATAATGCGTATACCTCTCAATGATACCAGATTTTCTCCTCCATATTTATTTATTTATTTATTTATTTATTAAATTTCTTTATTTTTACAAATTTCTAACTAGCCCATCCTGCGACAGGTAGCTCTGGGCGGCGCACAACATCAAATATTAAAAAAACATTAAAACAACAACAAAGGGAGGAGTAAAAATCCCTAACCACCCCCCACCCTAACCCATTCCCCCCACCCTATCCATTCTCCTCCTCAAAAGCCAGGCGGAACAGCCATGTCTTGGAACAGCGTCGAAAAGAGGCGAGATCCGGGGCCAAACAGGCCGCCACTGGCAGGGAGTTCCACAGCTGTGGGCCAGCCACTGAGAAGACCCTCTCCATCGTGGCCCCCTGACAGACTCAGGGGACCTCCAGGAGAGCACACCCCCATGACCACAGGGGCCAATCCAGAACCCAGGGGGGTGAGGTGGTCCCACAAATAGGTTGGGCCAAAGCCATTTAGGACTTTATAGGTAAGCACCAACACCTTGAATTGGGCCCAAAAGACTACAGTGCAGAGACCAAAGAACTGGTGTAATATGTTCCCAGCGACCCATCCCACCAGCTGCAGTCTCCGTACTGTCACCAAAGGTAGCTCCACATAGTCAAGTTACAGTAGTCAAGCCTAGAGGTGATGAAGGCGTGGATGATGGTGGCCAGGTCAGAGTCCAAAACATACGACTGATGCCAACACACCAGATGTAATTGGCAAAAGGCACTCCTAACCACAGCCTCCACCTGAGCATCCAAGCAGAGTTGCGATGAGTCAAGGAGCACCCCCAGACTCTCTACCTGGGGAACCAGTGGAGAGCAGATCCCATCAATGATGGGGGCTGTCACCCCCGCTGCCTTACCCACCAACATCACCTTCGCCTTGTCGGGGTTCAGCTTCAGTCGGTTTGCCCTCATCCAGTCCCCCCACAGCTTCAAGGCACCCGTTAAGCACCGAGACTGCTGGCCCTGGGTCTGATGAAAAAGAGAGGTAGAGCTGGGTATCATCAGCATATTGATGACACTGTACACCAAACCTCCTGAGCACCTCGCCAAGCAGCTACATATACACATTTAACAGGAGAGGGAACAAAACAGAACCCTGCGGGACTCCACACAAGAGGTCTCGGTATGATGAAAAATGATCCCTGAGTACCACTCACTGAATTCTTCCGGACAGGAAGGAGCGGAACCAGTCAAGAACCATACCGCCCACCCCTGCATGGTCCCACAGGTGCATCACCGACATCTCATGATCAACAGTATCAAAGGTCATCAACAGATCTAATGGAATCACCAGGGCCAAACGGCCCTGGTCTAATTCTCGGCGAAGATCATCAACCAACGCCACAAACGCAGTCTCAGTGTATCCTGGGGAAAACCCCAACTGTGAGGGATCAAGAAAGCCGACACGATTCAGATGCTCCTGCAACTGCTGGGCTACCACCCGCTCAATAACCTTCCCTAAAAAGGGAAGGTTAGAGACCGACCAATAACTGGCAAGGGAGTCAACGTCAAGCAATGGTTTCTTGAGCAGGGGTCGCACTACCACTTCTTTAAGGCAGCCTGGCATACTCCCCTTCCTAAGGGAGGCATTGACCACCCCCGCTAGCAACTGCCCCATCATCTCCTGGCAGGCCTTAACCAGCCAGGACGGGCAAGGGTCCAATTCACAACAGGTGGCCCTGACAGCCCCAAGAACATCCCCCACATCGGCATGGGTCACCAACTGAAACTGATCCCACAAACAAGGACAAGCCTCCATAACCTCCAATTGCCCTACTGCAGAGAATGCAGTGTCAAAACCATGGTGAATCGGAGCGATTTTATCCGCAAAATAATCCACAAACAAGTCACAGTGGGCACTAGATGACTCCACTCCAAGGTGGAGGGAAGCCAGACTGACCAGCCCCCACACCACCCAGAACAGCTCCACTGGATGGGATTTAGCGGACGCTATAAGGGCAGCAAAGAACTCTTTCTTTGCTGTTCGCATAGCAACGGCATAGGCTCGTAAACTCGCTCTGTGCTGCAACCTGTTGGCTTCAGCATGTGAACGATGCCACTGTCACTCCAACCGCCTTCCCTCCTGCTTCAGCACCCGCAGCCCCTCTGAAAACCAGGGAAGCCTGTGGTGCTGCCGCCTGGGAAGTGGACGCCTCGGAGCTATCCGATCAATGGCCTCCGTCAGCAAGACGTTCCACAACTCAATGAGGCCATTGATGGGACAGCCGTCCAGATCAGAGGGTATATTCCCCCAAAGCCTCCCAGAACCACTCCGGTTCCATCAGTCTACGGGGGCAGACCATTCAAATAGGTTCCATGCCCCTCTGGGGACAAACGTGTGCCAGGAGAGGGGCCTGCAGGAGGTAATGGTCCATCCATGACAAGGGCACAGCTGATATCTCCCTCACCAACGGACCCCCCATCTCAAGGCCAATGCAAAACACAAGGTCTAAGGTATGTCCCCTCCAGTGTGTTCGGCCGCTGACCCTCTGGGACAGGCCCATGGTTGCCATGGCGGCCATGAACTCATGCTCCACACCCCCAAGATCGGCATCGATGTGGATGTTGAAATCCCACAAGACTAGCATCTTCGGGGATTGCAACACCACTCCTGACACCAGATCCGCGAGAACATGCAGGGAGGCCGCTGTACAGTGCGTGCATGGTATACAAGCAACACTCCCAAACTGTCCCCTGTCACATCAAACACCAGATGGAAACCCTCAACCCTCATTATGGATTGCACCGGATACCTCCGAACAGCCCAACTGTCCCTAAAAATCATAGCTACACCGCCCCCCCATCTCTCTGACCACGGTTGATGCTGCACGGAATACCCAGCTGGAACAAGGTCCACCAAAACCTTGAACAAGGTCCGCTGGAACAAGGTCCCGCCCCAATCGAGGGGAGGATTCCCACCCACCCACCCATTCCCAAATTGAACCCTCATCCCCTCCCTAATCCAAAACCCCATCTATATGCCCCATTCCCTTACCACCCCACTATAAAATAAAGAAACCCCCCACCAATCACCTCCCACACTCCCCCCCCTTTAAACAAATATCCCCCAATACAAACCTTCCCCACAATTCACATCCAACAAACAAAACCCCACAACCCCAGCCCACTCAGGCCCCCACCAAGGGCCACACCCAAGGGCCCTCTGAAGGCACGTTGCTGAGGAACTCCTACTGGGGCCGACGTCCCACCCCCAGAAGCCGCAGGAAAGATGGTGATCCCGACCCCTCTCCCTCTGCCACTGGGAGGGGGGTGGAGTCCCTGCAGCCTGGCTCCCAGCCCTGACAACGGGCGGGTGAGTGGAGCCATGGAAAATGCTGTGGGGGGGAGGGGAGCCCAACTGGCTCCCAGCCCCCTCGATGGAATAGGTGCTCCCTGGACTCCACAAATAAGGTGGCCGCTTCTGACCCCTAACACTCAGTCAACAGCTCTTCGCCCTTTGGCGGCCGCCCAGAGGGTGCTGCCCTCAGGGCAGCTCCAACACAAGTGCAGGGGATCCCTCAGGGCAGCTTTTGCAGCCCAGCTCTCCCCAACCCAATCCAGCAATCTCTCAGGGCAGCTCCCTCTTTATGGAGTTAGTTACCTGCAGGGGGAGGAGAAGCAGTCACACACAGCTGCAGGGGATTCCTCAGGGCAGTTTTGGCAGCCCAGCCCAGGCCTCCCCAGGATCCCTACCCAGCCCCCTCCATATCTTCCTCCTGAGTGGCAACACATCTGCAGATAGGGAATGGCAGTCACACACTTCTGTATGTTCACGTGATAGGTAATACTGCAAGGTCAATACCCAATACTTCCCTACAGAGATGATGATAGACCTCTCACCACAGTGTGTATACCTCTCAACTGTACCAGAACATCTTCCTCATAACTTGCTCCCCCATATTTCTCCACTCTTGTATCCCGCCACACTTCCACCTGGGAGCTTCACTCCTCCTCTGCCCCCACCCTTGCTTGTTTGCAACCCGCTTGCTCCTCTAAACGTCTTTGCCCCTTCTCCCTTGCTTCCCCTCATGCCTGAAACTCCCTCCCTGGATACATTCACTCTGCTCCCTCCCTTCCAACTTTAAAATCCCTCCTGGAAACCCCATCTCTTTCATCATGCTTGTCAGGCGTGAAACTCGTCCTCTCCCCCCTCACTCAGAATCTAGTTCCCTGTAATTAAGTGAAGCACATGTGCTTGCAACTTCTCAGCCTCATGAACGTACTATTGTCTCTCCTGATGTTCGCCTCTCCCTTGTCTCCCCCTCCCTTGTCTCTTAGATTGTAAACCCCTTAAGGGTAGCGACCTGTCTGTAACGATTGTTTCTACAGTGCCAGGTACATCGCTGGCGCTATATAAATAATAAAAATAATAAATAATAATCATAATCCTTGATTTAACACCTCTTTTGTTATCTGTCCCACAGTCACAGAAAACTGCTGCAGAGGGAGGGGTGAGAGACAGCAATTTGCAAGCCATCAGTGGGACAATGAACTGAATTCTCCAGCTTGAAAGAGCCAGGTTTCCCTAGGCAAACTCAAAGCAGTCTCTCCCATACCGTAGTTAAGGGGCTCTTTATTATCTTTCTTGGCATTCTCTGTTGTTCTCTGACACACCTTAATTGTGCCTTCATTGTTGCTACTGACTATTCTCCTTGTAGTCTTTGGAATTTTTATTTTTATTAACTCTGTCTTGGGTGAAGCTACAATGCTAATCATTTCTTTTTTTAAAAAAATCAGTAGGTCAAGGCTTCAGAGATGGACCTTGTAAGGGGCTGATGTGATTTCTTTCATTAAGTTTCCTTCTTAAAATCAGTAACAAAAAAACTCAGACCACCCTCTCTGTAAGGCTATTGCCTAACGCGCCCATGAGAAAATCCACACAGCATCTCATCTGTGAGAGAGAATCCACACAGAAGGAGAAATAACTGGAGTGGGGGAAAAGAGGAAGGAGGGCTGTGTAAACAGTAAAGCTCACTTGGTGAAGTGGTATGAAGGCCAAGAAGCTGAGGGAAATTCTGGGATAGAGCTTGGCCATAAAATCTGGCAGGAAAAGGGTTAAAGTCTGGCTTATGAGAGAGGTCATTGTACGGATATGCGAGTCCTTTAACCTTTTAAGATAGCTTCTTCTTTTTTTAGCCAACCTCATATTCAGACAATAGACGGCTTGGGATCTGCATAATATACACATATGCAAATTTTATGCAAAGCATGCTCATTGCCCCACATTTTAAGAGTTGCTATCCCTCATTTCAGAGTTCAGGAGTTGAGAGGTATGGCAATATGTGACCCGGCCCAAGTGAACAGTTTTGTAACGGGAGAGATTTTTCAGAAATAAAGTATATACAATACCTGGCCGAGGTCCAGTGTAATGGTCACATAATGATATTCCACCCCATTCTGGATACTAGGACTCTGCCACCATGTGTTCTTGCCATCAATTGCATTTGTTATTGGGTGCTGATCTATCCAGCCAGTTGTAATATGGGGAGAAAAAAATTAAAGAGAAAAATCAGTGAAAGTAGCATGGTCATATCGTTTAGTTAATACAGCATATGAAGAGTATAACACTTTCCATAAATGTTTTTCTACATGTTTGCCAGAGGTACCAGATAGTATACAGCAGTCTTTAAAAGCAAGCTGCAGAACTTTATTACGCAATATTTTTTTTAAAAGACTGTACGATCCCACATCAATAGCAAATTATAGATATTGAGTTAAAAAGACAAAAAAGTACCTTAAAGCAAGAGGTGAAAATCTCTCTCCTCTTCACATCCACTATGGTAATGTGGCAGACCTAATGTTTCCTGAAATATTTGCCTGCGAGATCATGTTTTGAGATTTAAATATCAGCCCACAAATCCATTTATCAACAAAGGCAGGGAAAGTGTATTACTTGGAAAAGTGATTCTGGGGTAAACCAACCATGGAGAAAGATGGTCAATTGAGCTAAGGGCTGAAACTTCACTTCTGACCGGATTCTGTTTCTGATAGAATTGGTTGGCTTGATCACAGTGAATGAAAATTGGAACAATCAATTCATGCACACAGTATGGCTGGCACCATTTTGCACATACATAAAACGGCCAATTGAAATTCTGATTGAAAATTTTGATTGATAAGAATTCCAAATGAAATGTTGAGAGCCGTTCCATTTTCAATTAACTGTTCCCAGGGCCGGCCCAAGGGTTTCAGGGGCCATGTGCCAAGCCTTGCTGCGGAGCCCCAAAGGCCAGCTGGCACTCCCTAGAATTGGGGGGGGGGGATTTTCAGGGGATGAGGGGCGGCTGGTTACTTACCTGCAACTTGACTGTGTCAGCTCAGCTCCGCAGCGTATAACTGGCCAGGGATTCCCAGGAAGTTTACACCCCGCCCACCCCCCATGAGGACTGACTCGGAGACGCCCGGTGGGAAAAAAAACAAAAAACGGCGGCGTCTGTCAGTCTCTAGCCCGCGGAGGCATGGGGCCCCTCCCCCCACGGGGCCATGTGCCTGGGCACTGGTGGCACATGCCTCGGGCCGGCCCTGACTGTTCCATGAAAATGGAAGGGCTGCTTCAAGCCAGCCCTAGATGATCTGGACCCTGTACTCTAGTAGGGTCCTCTGCAAGAGACCTGAGTCCCACTAGGAAATTTTCAGAGTGGGAGGAGGGGCAACACTTTGTTCCCACCCACTCTGAACATTTTCTACCATTGCTTAGTCTGCTTATAAAGGGGATCACCAAGAAAGAAGTTTTCAAAGTGGATAGGGGCTGGTGTGCCGGCCCTGCAAGCTCTTAAAACTTCCTTCCTGTTGGGGTTGCTGTCACTCCAGTGAGTGTCACCGGGAGCCAGTGTGGCTTCACAACCTTTGCAGGAGAGGCCAAGATTGGCTAGGAGTTTTGAGAGGGATTCTCCTTAGGAAGACTCTAACTTCTAGCCCTTATAGGGGCCCATAGTCGGGACATGAGCCCAGGCCCACCACAGCCTTGTTATGTCACTGCCACGACCCCTCACACAGATGGCATGGCAAGTTGAAACTTGGTACTCAGCATTACTCGGTTTTCACTGAATATTGTTCAATGTGTGTATGCAGCCTTTGGGGGAGGTTGTCAGAGAGTTTGGTGTAAGGTGTCATCAATATGCTGATGACACCCAGCTATATCTCTCATTTTCATGGGACCCAGGTCCGGCAGTCTTGGTGCTTACTCGGTGTTTGTCAGATGTGGGGGACTGGATGAGGGCGAGGTTAAATCCTGACAAGACGGAGGTGATGGTTGTGGGGAAAGCCAGGGGAGTGATGGCCCCCATCATTGATGGGGTCCGTCCTCCCCTGGTGTCTCAGGTCAGGAGTCGGAGGTGATCCTGGATCCCCAGCTCCTCCTAGATGTCCAGGTGGCAGCTGTGGAGAAGGGGACGTTTCGCCAGTTACATTTAATATGTCGGCTTAGGCCGTACATCTCAGATTCGGATCTGGCCACAATCGTCCATGCTTTTATTACCTCAGAACTGGAATACTGTAATGCACTCTACATGGGGCTACCCTTGGTGTTGGTTTGGAGACTGCATCTGGTGCAGAATGTGGCAGCCCGTCTCCTAATGGGGATGGGCCGATGCGAGCACATTACACCAGTACTTCACTCTCTGCACTGGCTGCTGATAGTCTTCTGGGCCCAATTCAAGGTGTTGGCGCTGAGCTTCAAAGCCCTAAACAGCCTGGCCCCCACCTACCTGCAGAACTGCCTTACCCTCTGGGTCCTGGATCGGCCCCTGCGGTCAGCCGGGGGCACCCTCCTTGAGGTCCCCTGGGTGTCAACCATGAGGAGGGCATTTTCTGTGACTGCGCCGTGGCTGTGGAACTCCCTCCTATTAGAGGTCCGCTTGACCGCCGACCTCCCCTCTCCATAGGCAATGCAAGATCTGGCTGTTCCGCCGGGCCTTTACCAAGGGAGATGGGGTGGGTGGGTTCGGTTGTTGTCTATTTTAATATGTATTTTTAAATGTTGTTAGCTGCCCAGGCATGCTTTTAGCAGGAGGGGGTGGCATATACATTTTATTAAATAAATAAATAAATAAATAAATAAATAAATAAAAATATTTGTTTTGTTTTGCCGAGAACCGAGTAACTGAGGAATTGGCCCCAGTATTTATTACTCGGAAACTCCTTGATTGAAGAATGCAGGGCTGAGGGCAGCAGGGAAGACAGCACGGGGGAACGGTAGCAAAGGGAGAGCGGGGGCAGTAAACTCACTGAAAAGTGAAAGGAGCCAGTGTGTTGCTGAGTGCAGCTGCTGTTCTAATGCTCTCTGGGAGCATTCTGGGAAATGTAGTCAAGCATGTTCCCAGAGATCCAGCCGTGGCCGCTGTTCTAATGCTCTCTGAAAGTATGCTGAACAGAGCATGCTCCCAGAGAGCATTAGAACAGTGGCTGTACTCCACAGTGGCATGCCGGCTCCCTCCGCTTTCTGGTGGGTTTGCTGCCTCCTGCCCCCCTTCCCTGCATCCTGTTGCTCTTTGCCCCTCTTCCTGCCTCCATGCTTGCTGCCCCCTGTCCCCCTTCCTGCCCGTTGGCCCCCTTCCCACCATGCCCGAGTACTGAGTATTTGCCAAGTTACTAGGGAGCAGCCTGAAAACTAGGGCCCAGTCCTTGGAAACTTGGAAATATGCTAGAATCATTTTTTTACTATTCGGTTCAGCTCTAGGCATGATGCCACCTGAGATCCAGACATACACTATGGAAACCTCTGTTCCTAAGATTAACTTCTTTTTTTTAACATTTTCCTAAAGCAGCATCTGTTGGTATGTAGTGTGGTACATTAGTGGTTCTCAAACTTTTTAACCATGCCACCCGCCACTTCTTCTTGACTGTGGTAGTTGGGACCCCTCCACCACTAAAGACAGACAGACCTTGCTCTCTCCCACTTCCCCCCCTTCTGTGGCTTCCCTAGTCTATCTTTCCCCCCTTTGCTATCCCATCATTTTAGAAATACCCCCTTAGTCAAAGTGGTGTGAGTGGCGCTACCTCATAATTTACTACCTCATCATTTTACAAATACCCTCTAGCTCAGTTAGAGTGGAGCTAGGTGTTCACCAGCTGTGTTCCTTCTCGTCCCGCCTACAATACATTCCATCCACCCTAGTTTGTGAGCCACTGTTTAGGTCATTAGCTGCTCCAGCAGAAAAACCTTGCAATGAGTTTTGGACTTCATAATCAGGTGAAGGAAGAGCCTGTTTGTATTTGGTTTGGCTTGTACTTGTGGATGGAAGTTATTTGTAATCCTAGGAGGGAAACGCATCCATTGGTCCCACGGATACTAATAACAGAATTCTCCCAAACCTACATTGGAAAGAAACACTCTGTGCAATAATTAGGTGATACTCACTCTTCTGCACAGAATGAATGCAAGACCCTTTACTAGGGGTGGGACACCGGGGAGAATACCGGATTTACTGGTAGTATTATTATTATTATTATTATTATCATCAAACATTTATATAGCACCAGCAATGTACCTGGCGCTTTACAAAGTAATTGAATAGACATGGTCCCTGCCCTAGGGCTTACAATCTGAGAGATGGGAAGAAGGGGACAGAGGGAGAGACAAGGAGTGTAACATTCACGAGGATGTGAGGTCCCAGGTGCATGCGCTTGGCTTGGTTACATTGAGAATGATGGCTGGTTGGTCCATGTGGTGAAGATATGAGTACACAGACCTTAGGTAACAGATTGTACTGGATGGAGGATATCAGCAAGAGTTAGGTGAGGGGAGCGAGGAGTCGGGGAGGGCAGAGCGGAAGAGGTGGGTCTTGAGGAGGGATCTGAAGGTACGAAGGGAGGGGGCGAGGCGGATGTGGGCCGGGAGGGAATTCAGATTACCGGTATCGGATCTCCCTGGTATCGGCATACAGTTTTTTTAACATTGGCCACTTTACCGGGTTTTTTACATTGCGGCCATTAATTTCAATGGCCGCGATGTAAAAAAACTGGTAAAGCAGCCAATGTTAAAAAAACGGTACGCCGATACTGGTGATTATCAGATTATTGGATGAATCCGATACTGATATTCCCACTCCTACCCTTTACCCACTGAAGATCTAAATATTGTTTAAATGAGCCTAAAGTTCTTAATAGCTCAGTGGGTACTGAGCATCCTTTCACTTAGACTGTTTTTAAACATGATGCTTCCACTGATGTCCACCCGTCTGAACATCCCGTCTGAAGGTGGTGGTGTGTGGGTGTGCGCTCCCATGATCCACACAACTCCACCCACCACGCATAGAGCAACTGACAAAAAGGCAGGTTTCTCTGTGCGTGGAGGTGGGTGTGCACCTGTCTGATCCCTCCGCCCACACATGGCCCCTGCAGCAGCACTCCACCCACCGCACACGGACTGTCCCCCACACTGGTGGTCCATTTAAAAACAACCTTAGTGTGGGTTTCATCCAGATTTGTTCTTCAGATTACTATGTGCTCATTTTCATATATTCCTTTACAAAAGGTATGTCCTAGAATGCAATTCACTGCAGAGCCATGAGATAATATGACAATAAGGGTGCATAAATGATAAAATCTTCCTTTCTGCATACCTGGGAAGGCAGTGTCACTACAATTCTAAAGTATAGCGTGATTGGATCCTGCAGCTATTGAAGTCGGTAGGAATTTTGTCACTGGCATAACTGGAAGCAAAGGGAGGAACTCCTTCATAAATTAAAAGCATCCTTTAAGCAACTGCTGAAAATGGAAGACATTACACATACATTCACACAGAACAGTGGCTTCCAAATTATTTTGCCTATATGGCTCCATTTTGAGATTTCAGTGTAATCCCACAACCCCAGAAAGCAACAAAGGTAAAAAAATAAAAAAAATATCAAATATCAATCAGGATTGTGATCACCTCCTCTGTAAATATCATGACCCTAACTCATTGTTTGAGAGCAGGATGTGCTATTCTTGTATCTAGAAATGTTACTCTCTCAACTAGAATAACTTTCTAGAAAAATATTACTAGATAGCTAATAATAGGGGAAATTGTTCTTTCCCATTTTTATATTTCTATATCAGTCATTAGTTGGATAGTTTGCCAGTCCTTCATTTGTTATTTAAATCAACTAAACAGATTGATTCTTTGCTTTTGTGGTTTCTTATCATATTAGCAGCCCGCTGAGACAAGGAATTCTGCCTCATTAATGGAAACCAGAATGTAGGAACATATTTAAAGGCAGAATTAAAGTGCTTTGTGGGAGGGTGGGAGAGGTGCCAGTCCTTAAAACTGCAAATGCCAGAAGTGTGTGTAAATATCAAATGATTCAGTAGCACTAGCACATTATAAAATTAGTTGTACTATTGTGGTATTATTGGAATCATCTCTATATTTTTTTTAAAGAAAGATATCCGAAAAAAACGTATGCTATAGGTACTGTCAGACACAACAGATCTGATCATCGTGGCTGCCATTGGCTTTAAGTGTGTCCTAACTGAAAAAAAACCTCTAAATCAAACTAAGATGCCTAGGTGGTTGTGATAGAAATTGTCTAATTGGAAATGTTTATATCAGTCTCCTTGCGTCAAATTGATGCAAGGGTTAGTCATCAAAAAAGGGAATGAGAGCTGAACGAACAATTAACTGTAATCCCCCTTATGAAAGTTTAATCGTAATTGATTTGAAAATGCTGATTAATTACTGACATGTTTTCCCCATTTTAAAAAAATGCTATTAAAATAATATAACATTTGCAAAACGGATAGGACTGCAAGGATTAATCGTAGGGCCAAGTTCACTGATGGACGACATGGAAGTTAGCTCGTAAAGCCAGCCCATCAAATTGTGGTCTTTAATTTGGACTCTCATGTGATTAAACCAGGGAATTGTTGTTCATCTCCCTCTACAATAATTAGGGGAGATGTACCAGATCCACACACTCCAAGGGGATCATTTAAAGTCTGGTTACATTACATGATACTCTTATTAAAGAGCCATCTATGTTTAAATAAAGCACTTATTGGAGCCAAATGAACCTTTTGCAACCCTTACAAGGAGATGAAGTTAGTGATGATGAAAGACCATACATTCTAATGCCAGGCAGGCTGTGCTTCAGATTAACAAGAGAAGCAGACACAGAGCTTTAGCACACTTTAATTTTGTTTTACTAGATAAATGAGGCTATGTAAAGTAGTAAGTACAGTGAGGAACTGGTATGACAAGACCCCAAATCTATTCCAAATGTTGCCTCTGATTTGCTGTGGGAACTGACAAAGATCTGCTTGCAGAAATGGCATGGCAACCCGGGACACTGTGAGGATATCTGGGAAACAGGGATAACACTGTTTAGCTGTCTTATAAAGATGCTATGGATGTCCTTCCTTAGTGTTCTGGAACTGTAACAGAAGTGCAAACTGATATAATAAAACATCTGAAATATTTATTATTGCATTACAGTACAGCATCACATATCGAGAGCAGACACTTCAGGGGTCAAGCTGTTTATCTGGACATACGAGGTGTCAACGCCTCTCTAATTCAAGCATACTTTATATCTCCTAAAAGTAGTGGAGGACATAAAGCATGCCTAGAATATTTTTTATTTATTTACTTATTTTAGAGAGAGAGAGAGTTTACACCCCGTCCCCTCCCACCTAACAGTGGCTCAGGGTGTCTGAACAGAGAAGGATCAACACATGGGAGGCTTGAACAAAATAAATTATTTCAGAGGGTTGCAAATTATGGCCTGGGACCATTTATGGGCCAGTACCTCAAGTGAACATGGGGGGGCACATTCCCAACTGATATTTGATGTATTTTGCATGCCTTTGTTACTGCGGAGGGAGTGGGAAAGGAGGTCACAGAATTATAATTAAGTCTCAAAATGTAGCATGCATGCAAAGGTTTCAAAATCACCAAAATCACATATTCCATAGTGAAAAAACCTCTGGTTTACAAGAACAGTTACGGCTCTTGCAAATTCAATCGTGCTCTAAAAAGCATGGAAATTGCAAGTTAAGGTTCCAGCCTTACCTTCCATGCCATGTTAACAGTAAAGACATTGTACAGTCTCACATTTTGTGCACCCACACTTTGCCTTTGTTTTTTAGCCCCAATCCTCTTTCTCTGCAGGTTGGGGGCAACACTGAAGCTGGGAACAGGAGGGAATGAGCTGGCCCCTCACCCTCTCCGTTTCCTCTTTCTGAAAGAGAGAACTTAGACTACACACAGTAGTCTAAGTTGTAGTCTAGTAGTCTAGTTACACACACAGACTAGTACACACACACATTATACACACAGACAGACTATACACACACAGACTAGGGTTGCCACCTATGCCAATTTTTAAGGAATACTTATAAAAAATACATGTTGCAGGGCTGGCATTGTTGCCTAGGGTGCCAATGCCAGCCCTGCAACATGTATTTTTCATAAGTATTCCTCAAAAATTGGCATAGGTGGCAACCCTAACACAGACAGACTGCACACACACACACACAGACTATACAGACACACGCACACACTGCTCACACACACTGCACACACACACACACTCAGAGACTATAGTCACACACACTGCACACACACACACAAGACACACAGACTAGATACACACACACACACACAGATAGATGCGCATGTGACATATGCTATAGGCATGGGCGAACAGATCGCGGTTCGTGTTCGGCCGTTCGGTTCGGCCGCGATCGGTTCGTGTGTTTGCGTTCGGCCGTTCGGTTCGGCCGTGTTCGGTTCATGTGTTCGTGTTCGGCCGTTCGGACGTGCCTCGCGTTCGCGTTCGCCCGTTCGGTTCGGCCGTTCGTGTTCGGCCGTTCGTGTTCGGTTGTTCGGGCAGGTCGTACGTTCGTGTTCGGCCGTTCGGTTCGTTTGCCATCGGGTTGTACGTTCGTGTTCGGGCGTTCGGTGTTCGGGTGGTTCGCGCGTTCGCGTTCGGCCGTTCGGCCGGAAATGTCGCGGGAAGCCGTAAAATCGGCGTCGCGCCGGAAATTCGTGTGCGTGTGCGTGAGTGAGGCGAGAGGGTGTGTGTTTGTTTCGGTGGCTGCTTGTGTAGTGTGTTTTGGTGATTGTTTTGGCTGTGCTGTGTGTTTGGGTGGGTTGGTGTGTGTTGTGTTGGACTGTGGGGTGGTGTGTGACTGTAGTGTGTGCGAAAAATTT
>QEPC01001643.1:3232639-3285914 GCA_003113815.1 Sphenodon punctatus | reverse complement strand
GTTCGGTGTTCGGTCCGTTCGGTGCGTTCGTGTTCGTGTTCGTGTTCGGTTGTCCGAACAGGCCGAGTTCGGGCCGAACACCGAACTACCGAACCGCGTTCGCCCATCCCTAATATGCTACTAGCGGGTGGGCAGACGAGGAGGGAGCTTTGGATACCTGTCTGATGGGGCTGGCCGCCTACCTGCAGCTCTGCTCCTTGCTTCTTCATACTGTTCCGGCCACCGCCACACTATCTTTCAGAGGACCCACGTCAGCTGCCTGCGAGCATGCACTCTTGGGGTCCCTGCCATGTTCTTTAACTATAGAACAGAGGGGGCAAACATGACGGGGGGCCCAGGAGCGCATGCGCGCAGGCAGCCACCATGAGGCCTTTGAAAGATAGTGTAGCGGCGGCCGGGACAGCATGGGTAAGCGAGGAGCAGAACTGCAGGTAGGTGGCCTGCAGTGTTCCCACAGGCACCCACCCATCCCCCCCGCACCCACTGCGGCGTTCAGATGGACACCCCTTTCACCCACACATGTGCGCAAAGGGGGTGCCCGTGTGAAAAGGACCTAACTCTCACTGAGATGCCATTAACACAGGGTCATAAAAAATAATGGGAATTTAGTGTTCAGCAGTGTGATCCTACTGCTGTTTAGCATCAGTAACAGTCCATTCATTTTTATCTGACTCCAGCTAGTGCTGAGGGCTAGTTCCTGTGCTAGGTTCCCATCCTATTTGAAATTTCTGCCTTTGAAATTTTTTCAGATTTAAAAAATGTATGCTAGCCAAGCAAATGGAATATCTGCTAGGGGTGGGACTATCGGTATCAGATGAATCCGATAATGGCTGGTATCAGATTAATCCAATAATACCAATACTTGCCAGTATTGGAATACCAGATTTTTAACATTGCTGGCTTTACTGGATTTTTTACATCGCTGCCATTTAACAATGGCCGCAATGTGAAAAACCCAGTAAAATCGGCAATGTTAAAAATCCGGTATTCCGATACCAGTGAATCCGGTATCAGGAGATCTCATACCTGTAAATCTGGTATCCGGTTATCCCCCTGGAGTTCCACCCCTAATATCTGCCATGACTTTTATTCTATTTCACAAAAGGAACAAGATAAAGGCATCAAAATAATCAAGCCAGCAAACTACAATTTATTTCTCCTCCATCTCCTTTCTCAGTTGCCAGTATTTGTTTCCAAAATCCCCAAAGAGAAAAAGTCCCAAACTAGAAATATAAAGGTTTCTTATCAGCATAACTTTTATCAGCACCAAAACAAAACTGCATACATACGATTTAGATTTGTGCTGTGCAGGTCACAGACTCGACACTGAGGGTTTCTTATTGGTCGCCCTGGTACATGTTCAACCAGTTTACAATAGGTTTCAGGTCCTTGTTCACCACAGGTAGCATTTGTTGTGATAAGAGCATTAGTAGCCAGGTTCAACACTGCTGGAAACAAGCCTGGAGAAAAAAAAAATCAAGACACACAGGGTTTACTGGGATGTCCATACAGATTTTTTTATAGAACATATTTTTAAAAGAAATAAAAGAAGAAGCTTAATATTCAACAGCTGTATAAAATATGGAAGACGACAGTGCCATGGCACAATCACTCAGCTATTTATCAGTAAAGAAATTAGATAGCAGATTAAATACAATTATTATTGATGTTGTCTTGATTATTAACCTAAAAAGCATTTGTCGGCACACCCCACGGAGGAGACAGAACACTGGGTATTTTCAGACATTACGAGACCACGCTCAACCACAGTCAACACCCTGTGTTGAGGGGAATGACCTCGTAACGTCTGTTGGGGAACCAGAAGTTCCCCCCCAGATGTTAACCATGGTCAATTGTGGTGGGGAATCACATTCACCATGCAATCAGCGGAACTGGCAGGGCTGGCGCCAATCGCGTGATGAATGTGATTCCCTGTCACAATGAAGGGGCCTGTCTCGTCTGGACGGAAACCACGGCCCGGAATCCCTAGTGGGATTCCGGGCCGTGGTCAATTTGGGCGCCCGCCCGTCTCCCCAGAGGGCGGGCGGCAGGGGAGCGTGGGGGAGGCGGGGCCGTGCAGCCACACATGCACTACGCGGCCCCGCCCCCTCACCGAGATCAGCTGGCATGTCTGTTGGACGTGACGGGCTGATTCCGGCAGGGAATCTGAAGAGTGGTTCCGGGACGGGGCGAATGCCACCCCGTCTCATCTGAAAATACCCACTAATGCATGGATTTAACATGGCCGCACCCTTTATTCATCCAAATTACACCAAATAGAATAAGTGAGGGGGTGACATCGCCTATTGCGATCAGGGTCCAGTATCAACATAACCTTCAAACATTCATTGAAAACCAGAGGAGGTCTCGATATACCCTCGATAACCTCCTCAACCATAAGGCTTCCCCTTCATCCAGCGCCAAGCGCGTGGCCAAAGGGGACATAGTTCTTCATAACTTGAGTAAGGCATAGGGTGCCCACCAGTGGGGGACCATACCATGCCCTACCACCGTGCCAGGTCACCCTTTCCCAGGGGAACCAGCACCTCGCCTGCCATACCCTGCAATGCGTTAAACGTGGTTCCCCCATCCCTTAATGAGATGACTCCTATGTAAACTTATTCAAATTCAAACTGATACTGGACCGCCGCAAAGGGTGCGACATTTAAACACAAACAATAACATACTTTACAGCAAGGCACCACACCCGACTAATGGACAGCCGAATTAACCCAATATTGTTAGGAAGGTGAAAAAACAAGAAGGCCCGCTGACCAAAATTCCTTGTAAAAAATTCCTTCCCGGTCCATTCTAATGCAACCAGTCAAGAACCACAGTATAGGGGAAGGGCGGGTGGGTGCTGCTCTGTTCCCTGCTCTTCACTAGAATGAGCAGGGAACACGACGAAACGCTGGTCACGCCCACATGACCTGCCCAGCCCAATCAGAGGCCTTCTTTTTTGCGCTGCCAGCGAGGGCCGCCCAGGCAACCCTCACCGGCAGCTTCCCACGGCCCCTGTTCTAGCAGGCTGCAAACTGCAGCCTCACTCCCATGCCAAGTCCTGTCCCCCTCTTTCCTAGTGGGGGACGCGACAACGGCCCCCATCACCACAAGGGCAGCGGGTGGCAATAAAGGTAGAGTGGAGAACCTTACTCCAGATATCCAACAGATTATTTTCAAGTCAAGCTTATCAGTACGTGGCGCTCAATATTATTTGAACCATACTTTCAGATTAGCTGCCCAATAATTTATACACTACTGTTTTTGATTCCATGATGGGACATATCTAGCTAGCCCTGCTTAACTTGTGTCACATTTTCATTGTACTGAAGCATGCTGTAGTCCTAACTCAGCAAAGCATGTAAGCATACGCTTAATATTGAGAACACAATAAAGTGATCTGGTAAATTAGCAATCTGGTAAATGTATGGGAGGTGGAATGGAAACAAGTTACAAAGGTGACAAAAATACCAGGAAGGTATTAAGGGTGAAAACAAACAAGATATTAGCCCCATGAGTCACCTGCTCATCAATTCAGTGTCTGCCAGATATTCATCCACTTCCACCTCGGGGCAGGCAGCTGGCTGCTACTGGATGGGTCATCCGGACAAGGTTGATGCTGTGCAACATGGCACAGGCTAATCCAGGCATTGCACCCTTTCATCTCTTAGTCCCTACTCAGTCCCACTGTGAGGCAAGGATCAGGCTCAGAGGAGCATGCTCACCTCAGCTGCCAAACAGCTGACCAGGGGGTCTGGATTTGAGGAGCCAGTCAGCCCACCAAACAGCTGATCAAGGGGCCTGGAAGATTACACTTTTGGGGGCAGGGTGAGCATGCCAAACAGCTAACTGGGGGTCTGGAGAGGCGCACTCATATGGTCTTCCAAACAGCTGATGGGGGGACCTGGAGGAGCATGGTTCTCCATTGTGACACAAATTAAGCAGGGCTAGCTAGATAATGTTAAGCATATTCCTCCAGGTTCCCCATCAGCTGTTTAATGTGCTCACCTGGCATTGGTAAGCACTCCTCCAGCCTCCCCCAATCAGCTGTTTGTAGCCCAGGTAAGTGTGCTCCTCTGCCCCTCCTCCAATCAGTTGTTTGGCAGGCCAGGTGAGTGAACTCCTCCAGGCCCCCTGATCAGCTGTTTGGTGACAAGTTCTCCTGACACTGATGCGCAGCAGGTGTTCGTGAGTCCTGCCCCATGTGGTTGGTTCTTTGGCTGACCTGCGGCATGGTGGAGGAACTTGTGACAGCAGTCCCCCACACCCAGATTTCCATGGGGGGCTGCTCATTTGAACTGCCCTCTCCGCCACCCCACAGTGTGGCAGCTGCGGTGCCCCTTCCTGGGGTGACCAAGGATCTGGTTCACTTCCATCTTGTTTGTTTTCAACCTCTGTCAGATATACTCCGCCCTCTCATTGGTCCCAATCCTTTGAGTTGTAAAAAAAAGATCCTTTGAGGAAAGCCGATGCATTTACATATTAGTCTTTCACTTTAGAAAGATGTACTATGTTCTAAAAAAAACACACAAAAACACCACCATTTGCTATTACTAGAACTCTCCGTTTGGAGATGACAAAACACAAGTTTCACTGGAGAGGATTAGGGATTAAGGTAAAGTTGCAACAGGATTTTCATAAATGTTTATCTGCTCCATGCCTGGTTCTATGCAGCACTGTGAGAAATAGACTTTGGGTGTGATCTGGCCTCCATAGAAGACATTAGAGTTTTGCAACTGACTTTAATGGGCTCAGGATTGCATCTTTTAATGAGCATAAACCTAACACTAAAATAAATCCTTTTCAAAGAATGTTCTTGAAATTGTAAGAGTTACGAAGCTTCCTTGGTAATGATTCTATCTCCTTGATGTACTGCACTAGCCAAATTAATACAGCATCATTTTGCTGATTCCTTTTGATCTTCTAACACATTCTCCTGTCTGTCCGTGCAATTAACCTGCGTGCCTTTTAATTACTGAGATCAGTGGTCATGGTACAGTTATCCTGTGACATTATAACTTAGCAACTCTCATGCTCACTTTAAACCACGTTAAACATATTGCTTGAGCAAGGCACCCAATTAGTTACTAACTTGTCCAATTTGTACAGTCAGTCAATCAATAACTACAATTTTATTGGATTTGCATTTTACTGCACCTTTATAGATTACAGTCCATTTCCATTGCCTTTTAAAATCCATATTGTTATACCTGTTTCTGTTCAAAGTGTTCAGAGAGATATATTGCTATCTGCAATAGGGTTGCGCTGTAAAGACTGTGTAAGCGTTACCAGTGCAAATGAATTGTGAACTGTTGTAGAACCTCTGGATTGATTTACAGCCTCATTATTCCATGTGCTCGTGCGACCCCTGAGATTGTCCGTGGGAGCCTTTTTGGAGGTTCCCCGGGCGAGGTGGGTGGCCACCGATGTTAAATCTTTTTCGGTGGCTGCCCGTGCTGTGGAATTCGCTCCCAGAGGAGGCTCGGTTGGACCCCACTCTCCTGTCATTTCAACGTTTATATAAGACATGGCTGTCCTGCCAGGCCTTCGGTGAGGGGTAGGGGTAGGGTGGGTGGGGTTGGGGAGGAGGGAGCTTTTCCCCTGCATATAGGAATTTTTCACTTTTTAAATTGTTTTATTGTTTTTTTGTTGTTCGCCGCCCTGGGCTGCCCTGTGGGCAGGAGGGGCGAGATAAAAATATTTTATAAATATAAAGAAAGAAAGAAATACATAAAAATATGATGCTGTCTCATGTTAACAATATAAAAGCTAGTGATCATTTAACCATAACATGATGGCCAGCACTTTGCTTTGAGTACAGCAACCAGCTTCAACAAATGCTACTGTCAAGGAAGAGGAGAATGTGACACAGTGGGAAAAGAATTACAGCACATCACATGGGGGGGAATAAATTTTGTAAGAGAAGGAAAGAGGTGGAAAACGCAGGGAAAAACCATGCTTCTCTCTCACACGCACACATATGCATACACTCATTTTGCACATCTGTGACAAATACTCAACCATTAATTTGGTTAATAATCACTTGGAATCATTGCTCTCTGTTGCCCTAATAAAATCATTAACTTCAATGAGGTTCTACCAATGCAGCCAAGAAGAAAAAATGACCCACCGTGCTACACGTTATTAGCATAAACACAGGCAACTATTGTTAGATGTTTTATTAAAGAGACACTGTCACGGTCCTGGTGCTTCAGAGAGAAGGAGTCTTGTCACTTCCAATCTCCTGCTGGCACACAAGAGTAGAACTGACAGCAATAGCAGAAAACTGCACGAATGCCAGCACTCATACCCAAAACTTGCAATTGTTGCTAGTAAGTTGCCAAGCCTTGGAGCTGGGATTTTAATAGACTTATTTGCACTTGTTGAACATACATTTTTAAGGCAGTCCTCATTTTAAAATGAAGATAATTACCTTTCATTTTAGCTGATGGTGCAGTTCTTATAGGGGAGGTCATTTTTTGTTTATCTTCAGAGGACCTGCACATGGGGTTGCCACCTCTCCAGGTTTTGCTCAGACACTCTGAACTTCAGGGGAAGTCTGGATTTCTCCCAATCAGCCAAACCCACCCCTGGTAACAGGGCTTCCAGGAGTGGCAGGGGGCAACAACACCAGAAGGGGGGGGGGGCATAGGGATGATGTCCTGCCCCTTTGGGTGTTATGACACCATGACGCTCCGTAAGGGGCAAAGTTATGTCAGAAAGGGGCATGACTGCCCCTCCCCTTTCCAACATGGCCAACCCCCTGTGGAGTGTTATGACATCACAGTACTCAATAGGGGATGGGGTTATTTCAGCAAGTGGTGAGGTATCTGTCTTCACCACTGATATATAACTGTAAACTCTCAAGAGGCTTAAGGTATGAGATACCCTTTTTGTTGTTATTTTTATGCTTTTCCTTTTTTACCTTTTCATTTTGTTATGGTTTTGGTATTGTAGAGTTAACTTTCTGTTGAATAACACACAGCAGAAGTTTCTTCAAAACAGAACTTTACTAAGAACTCAGAAGACATGCTTCTATACTGTACAGACTGCATGGGACAAGATGGAGGAGAGAGAGAGGAGAAGAGAGGAGACAAGGAGAGAGAAAAAACCTGTTTCATCCCCTGACCCTCCCCCTACTGGACAAGCCCTATATGAAGCTTGCAGGGCTTGCAATGGGCTTTTACTTGTGACTGTTGCACAATCCAACATTTGGTACATTAAGAAAGCAGTGAGATAGCCACCTTGGCCCTTCTGGAGGTCCCCTACCTATATATGTCTGGAATGGATACTGATTATGACCATTCTGGAGCCTAAAGGTTGGTCATCTTTCCTAGTATTTGGCTGCATTTGTATAACTGCATGTTAGGTTCCTTCAGCTACACTTTTGAAATGTAGAGCGGAAATGATACTATTCCTCTTCCATGATTCACAGTTTTCCGTTTGAATTATGAATACAGAAAAGATTGCCAAGTCCCAATGAACAGCACCCAGAATGTATGTACTGTGGTTTATTAATAGACTCTATGGACAAAATCTGAACCTGCTTTTAGAGCCATATATAACAGCTATAGAGTGGGGGAGCTGTTGTTGGGGCTGCTGCAGAATTGAAACTGTTGCTGTTGGCTTATCCTTATTTGCACCTGGGTGGCTGACGTCTGGTAGCTCCCATAAGGGCTTTTCCATAAAGAAAACCTCTTACTTAAAATTGCTTATATTCACCACAACTTGGGTGCTGCTACTTTACCTGCAGAGGCAGAGTTTCGGGTTGTGGAAGCTCAGTCTTGTCCTGTTTGTTTGGATCAGTTTCAATTGCTGTCACCCACTGATGAGGAGAATGTGCTTGGAGTACTGTAAGCATCCAGTTGTGAATGAGATCCTTGCCCATTCTGGTTGATGAAGGCCAGCTGGGAGATGGTGCCATTGCTGGCTGGGGTAGTGAATGCCTCCCTTTGAGAAGGTTGTCAGACACACTCAAAATTGCAGTTGTCCGGTCCCTGCTTAAGAAGCCATCTTTGTACGCTGACTCCGTGGCCATCTACTGACCTGTCTCTAACCTTCCCTTTTTAGGAAAGACTATTGAACGGGTGGTTGCCCAGCAGCTTCGGACTCATCTCGATGCTATCAGATTCCTGGACCCATTTCAGTTGCGTTTTCATCAACTCCATCTAGTGAGGAGGCTGCATCCCTTTATGTCTGACTCAGATCTGGCCACCATCATCCATGCTTTCATTACCTCAGGGCTAGACTACTGTAATGCGTTCTTTGTGGGGCTATCCTTGGTGACTGTTTGGAACCTGTAGCTGGTCAGAATGCAGCAGCCCAGTTCCTTTTGGGGGTAGGTCACCATGGGCACATTACACCTGTGCTTTACAATCTGCACTGGATCTCTAGTCTTCCAGGCACAATTCAAGGTGTTGTTTTTGACCTTTAAAGCCCTAAATGGCCTGGGCCCCACCTATCTGAGAGTCCGCCTTTCCTTCCATGTTCCACTGTGGCCCCTGCGTTCGGCCGAGAGTGCTCTCTTTCGGCTATCACCAGCCACTCTTGTCTACATGACAGGGGCCTGCAGGGAAGCTTTCTCAGTTGCTGCCCAACTATTGTGGAACTTCCTTCCCCCGGAAATCCATCAGATTTCAACCCTGGTCATATTCTGGAGGCAGTGTAAACATTTTCTTTTTGGTAAGGCATTTGGCAAGTGGGGTTAGGGTGGGTGGGTTTTTCTTTAAAGTTTTTAAAGGGAGTTTTATTTATCTTCTATTATGTATTTTATGTAAGCTGCCCTGAGCCTTAGGGAATGGGAGGGATAGAAATTTAAATGAATAAAATATATATGATACAAAAATGGCTGGCTCTTGCATTGGTAGCTGAGTAGAGATGTAAGGAGCCATTGTTCCTCAATGGGGACCACTCTAATATAGCTACTGTTGACTCTACAACTGTATGCTGACACCACCACAGATATTAATCCCTACAAGAGGAGAAGGGAATGTCTTTTATTAATGGGGATGTGTTCCTATCCCTCTCTGCCCAGGTGGTACTGGAAAGCAATATTGGGGTGTCCCAGTCCAAGATGCTCTTCTTCTACTCTCTGTCTAGGCCCAGGTCACCATGTACCCAGGAAGAATACATACTGCAGCCTTGTACAGGGTGGCAGAGATGTTGCTGCAGTAACAGCTCTCCACAAATTGCAGGAAGTCCAGCTGAGTAACTCAGTAGCTCCTAATGCAGTGTTACCACACTCCCAAAGATGGCTAACTACAACCAATGCAGGGCTACACGCTGTAAGACACAGTCTGCTTTTATGTGTGCTGTAAGGGAGAGCACTGCCATTTAGGTTAATTCAGTTATGAAAACCAGGGCTTACAAGACTCTCAAGAAAGGTTTGGACCGCTTTTACACCTGCGGGAACAGGACATTGGAAGGTCAGAAGAGGAGACGTATACAAATAGTATAGGCCTTTATTATCGGTTAGTAGAGTCTCCATCTCTGAGAGGTAGGAAAATGAAATGGGTCTTGCAGAGTGCCATGAAGGGCAATAGAAGTGCAAACGATTAAGGTTTTTTCTTCTTCGTATTCACAGGGCCTACATATGAGATTTAGAAGGTCAGAAGAGGGTCCGTACGTACATGTCAGATACATCTTTGATCAGGTGTGAATACGTCGAGGTGGGTGACTGAAGCTTTAATGCAGATTATCAAGGATGATTCAATCCAGAGCTGGATTTCGCAGGTTGGTCAGTTGTCTTTGTAAACTCACACACTGAGGGGCCCCCACCACAGTAAAAGCCTGATCAGTTGCCAATTTAAGGCACAATGGCAGAATCCCCAAACAACAGCTGGTCCCTAGGCGCAAATACCATCAGTTTGAGACTCCAGAAGTAGGTTTCTAATATAGCTGATCAGTGATTGCAGCACCAGTGCCTGCTATGGTCCCCATCAAGCTTAATCTGGCCCTGAAGAAAGGTTGACAAAGGAGGAGTGAGGTAAATATCCCAACCCCCCATGCTTCTGGGGTCAAGGAAATGTCCAGGGCAAATTTAGCCTTGGATTATTTATTTATTTATTTTAGTAAAACAAACAAACAGCAACACACAAATTAGGCACTGCTTTCCACCAAACATGTGATCCTCAGGGGCAGCAGCACCCTAATTCACTGGCAGAGGCAGTATCTGGGAAGAAACTGGCACTGCTGCCACCCAGGGTCAGTGCTTACTATAGGCATGGAGAATCACATGAAAAAGCCCAAAATTGAATTTGGCAGATAACAAATGGCATACACTCAAAATCATGCACGGAGAATGACACTTCTATTATTTATTAATTATTATTATTATTATACTACACATATGGAAGTTCCCAAATTGTGAATCGGAGTGGAGACCAAGTGGGATCACATCATCTGTGAGTGAGGTTGTGATCCTGATTGCTAATAATATATTTTGCCTGCATTTATTGATGTCTGGGGTCATGGGGTTATATTTAAGTATCAAACTGGGGTCTTTGAAGACATGGTCCTAGAAATCTCCACTGTGGTAGGTGCTATACAGAAATCAAAACAATGACAGTCCTTGCCCAAAGAACTTCCAAACACAATTTTTCAAATGACATATGCATTTAGACTACTGTAGGAAAATTCTTTACATGTCAAACACTAAGAAGATCTTAATTTTCAGTTCTTGAAATACTGCAAAGTGCAAACTACTTTAAAAAACTACTTATGTGACCAATGTCCCCCACGCTCTCTTTTAACACAGAATATTTTTCCCACCCACTCAAGCTTTTTCTCAGAACAAATCTCGCCTCTTCAAATCAGCCAAGAATACAGGCTGCCTAAATGTGTCTAACTTTTCAAACCAGTCTTCCTAGTCTGCAGCACACTTTGAAATACTCATGCAAGCAAGGAAAGCTGTTTGCCACTGAATCTGTATTAATAAGAGAACATGCCAATTTAAGATGTTCTAAGACGTGTCACTGGAATAACAACAAAAAAGGTATTTGTCTTCTGTAGTACTAGGCTATGTCGATGTGTGGGAACACAGTGGGTTGGAGAAAAAAACTGGGACAAAACAAAACAAAATGTTGCAGCAAAGGATGGTTTCCAGCTGTGCACCATGGGGAGTAACTTAATGCTCTCAATCCACAATGTAGATGAGGAGTTTTTGTACAACTGGAAAATAAGTTCAGTTTGAAGAAATAGCTGTCCAGACACAACAGCACTTGCAGATTGGAAAAAAATGACGTTAAATCCATTTGTCCAAAGGCAAACAATCTGAGAGCACATACTGTAGTCCTAGTTCAGGTTTTCTACCCTGGCCAACTCTTCATATGATATTACATAGGTTTGTTTTCTTATCTTCCTTAAGAACTTTGGTTTTATTTTTCTAATTTCCCCCCTCTAAATCCTAAGTAACCTTTTCTCTTTCTGCATAGAAACTACATTTTTTCTGTCCAAAGAGTGTGTTTTCCAGCATTGGTCCCAAATGTAAGAGATGGGGACCAAATAGTTCTGATATAGGATTCCACACTTTGACTAACAGAAGTTGGTCACATAAGAGATTCCAACTGAACTCCATACGGTTTCCATTTTCCCCTCAAGTAATATTTTCAGCTTTAAGTAAAAGAAAAAGAAAGAAAGGAAGCTAACCATATTTTTATATATATAAAGCAATATATATCTTGCTTGCACAAAACAAGGCTACCTCCCAATAGAAAAGATTGATTTACGCTGAATTATCTATATAAATGATTGATGACATATTTCCTACTTCTATGCCACTCCCCATTCAGAGATGTTAAAAATACTTCTTAAAATGGGTTGCATTTGGCTTCACAGCATTTCCTAGTTATAGATGATGAATCATGCCACTAAGCAACATTTCCACAAAGCTGGAAAGATCATCCTCAGTTCTTTCTGCCAAGCCTGGACCAACAACTTGGTTTACAAAACAAAGATCCCAACTCAGAGATGTAAACCCAGCAGTCTACCCATTATAGGGTGATTTTACACATAATGTTGACGAGGTAGTAGGTTGGCCTTTACTCCACTGTAAATAATGGATATACGTACTGCTATTCACTTGTCAAGTAGCAAGAGGTGAACAACGACAGACTACTTGACAAGCTGTAGCATTGAGGAATTGAGTAACCAAGAGCCACTTCCAGTCTGCCAGTGACCAAGGCCGTTTTTCAACGTGCGCGGCGGTGCCCGCGCTTGTTTTCCCAAAGAGTCGGCAGCCCGATTTACACGTGACTCCGCCGCTGAATATGCACATGCGCAGGTGATGTGCATCCATTTCCGGCCGCGTCTGACTGGCCTCGATCGCCGTTGCCGACCCGGTCAGTTCGCGGCCGGAAATGGATGCGCATCGTATTTGGCGGCGGAGTCACGTGTAAGTCGGGCTGGCCGGCTCTTTGGGAAAACAAGCACAGGTGCTGCCATGCACGTCTAAAAACGGCCCAAGTCTCAATGGGAAGGGCTCTAGCAAGGACCTTCTATACACTTTCTGGAATAATACACCCTGCCAACTGGTGGGCAAGGCTAGAAGAGGAGCCACTTGAGGAAGACAGAGGCACTCAGACCAGTTCTGCCCAATGTAAAGAACTATATCAGCAGCAGTATAGCATCCTGTTAGGCCTACATCCAAGGTGTATCAAGTGTCAGAGTTCTATAGGTCTTTTTCCACCACTGAAATCCACTAAAAGGGACAACAATTGTCATAGTTTATCTAGGGCATCACTTCAGTCTTCTTGTAGGGCTCACTAAGGACTTGTATTCCATGAGCATACTTGAAACTCCAGAGAGTAACTACTTTCCTCCATCTTGAGTCTCACGAGCAGGGGTTAGCTATCTCTCCCCTCCCCTGAGGGGTGGAGTGGGTGGAGAGAGTCTTGTGTGAAAATCCCAAAGAAAGCAAACACCCAGGCATGAGGGAGCTGAAAACTAAGGCCATATTTAAATGAGACGCTCCCACTCATAGACACCCTGTGTCCATGTGGGGAGATGTATGGGGATGCATGGGTCGTGGGAGCACGCATCCACATTTAAACGAGGCGCTTCCCCACGTGGACACAGGGTCCACCTCCCCCCACCCCCGCTCATGGAGCAATCATCAAAAGGCGGGTTGCTCTGTGCATTGAGGAGGTGGGTGGAGATGGGTGTGCAGCGTGTGCCTATCTGTGCCCTCCCCCATGCATGGCCTTCGCAGCAGTGCTCCACCAGCTGCACACAGACTACCTGCCTGCCTTCCACCCCCCACCCCCAGTGGCAGTCCATTTAAAAATAGAGGTAAGAGGTGTGGGTGTATTTGTGAGAGATGATTCTTTAGGTGCTGGAAGAGACTGTGGCTGTTTCTACCCAGGATCCTCCAAGGGTCTTTAAAATGAAAACTTTAGAGCCAAAGTCTATCCACCCATTTGAGAATTTTGACTTTTTAATAGGCTGAGTTTTAACTTGGCCCTTCAGTCCTGCACATACAAGCATATGTGTTTGTACATAGAGCTTCTCACAGAGGCATGAGTTTTTTTCCAGCTCAGCCCCAAAGTTAGGCCTTTTTAAATGGATCACAGGGGGGGGCGGGGGAGATGAGTGTGAGGCTGCGGTGGTAGGAGAATGGGTGTGCATTCCCATGGGCGCACACCCATCTCTGCCCACCTCCACCTACAGAGCATCAGGCATTGGAGCCCATTGCTCTGTGGGTGGGTGGTAGTGGGTGTAGCACAGGAGCACACGCACACACACACCCATCCCCTGCAGCATTCACACTGGTGCCTCCACCCATCTCCATGCAGTTTGGGTCGAGACGTCTGGTGTGAAAAGGGCCTTAGTGAGCTATTACAAATTTTCATATAAATACTTAATAAATAATAACAATTAATGCACATCTATGCAAATTAGGGATGGCATGAAGGTGCCTATTTTTCTCCAGCAAATGTTGCAGGGTATGTCATTGGCCACAATCCAAAATACACTTACTCATGAGTAAGTCCCATTGAAAACTCTGGAACTTTCCCATGAGTAAGTGTGGTTAGGATTGCAGCCATTGACTTCAAGGGGTGGAGAATTGCACCTTCATCTTCGACTCACACCTTACCTTCAAACCCTACACTGACTCTGTTACCAAATCCTGCCGTTTCTCCCTCCACAACATTGCTAAGATCTGCCCTTTTCTGTCTGTCTCCTTTGCCAAAACTCTTATCCATGCCCTAGTCATCTCAAACATAAACAATAAAAACCACAACATAAAAGACATCCCCGCTCTCACCTTTCTTCCCTCATCTCTGTTCAAAACTCTGCAGCCAGGATCATCCACCTAGCCCGTCGCTTTGACCATGTGCAGCCTCTCCTCTCTCCACTGGCTCCCCCTTCCTGAGCGTATTCGGCACAAGCTCCTCGTCTTCACCTACAAAGCCCTTCACAACCTCGCTCCCCCCTACCTCTCTGCCCTGATCTCCCTCCGAACCCCTGTCCAAGTACTGCCCCCTCCCTCACCCTCCCACGCCTCCCCTGCTCCCCCAACCGCCTTCGTCCCTTCTCCCTCGCTGCCCCGCACGCCTGGAACTCCCTCCCTGCCCTCGTCCACCTTGCGCCCTCCTTTCATACCTTCCCTCCTCAAAACCCACCTCTTCCGCTCTGCCCTTCCTAACTCCTGCTAATCATCCCCACCCAGGATTATCCCCCACCTATTATCTGCAAACTCCCAATGTACTGAAACCAAGCCAAGAACGTGTACCTGAGTTCTCGCATCCTTATGATTGTTGCATCCCTTGTATAGTGAAAAGACTCTTGTGAGAAGACTCTTGTATACCGGTGGCGCCAGATTAGTGGGCATTTATACATCTTATTTTGGCCTGTATATGTTATAGAATCCATCTTGATTGACGTGTGTAAAAGCATATAAGTTGAGAACAGGTAACTCAGTTCTCAGTGAGTGTATTTTATGTAAGCCTCTTGGGCAACTTTCTTGTATTATATAAACTGTTGTTTAGAAGGCCAAGGCCAAACTAGAACGGGAATGTGTGGGAACCTCCCTTATCAATGTTAGTGATGGGGAGCTAGGAAGGATCCAGGCCAGCTGCAACTCGTAAATCTAACACATGCGCAGTGGGTTGCATAGTGGATTACATAATTGGTCACACATGCACATGATTAGTAGAGTGAGTGTGTGACACCAGAATACTATAAAGTATAGTGATTAAGGCAGATGCGCAGGCAGACGAACTTCACTGTTGGCCGCTTGACAGATGTGCCAGAGTGGGCGCAGCAGAACCTGGGGCCCACCCGAGGATCTTCCCGCAGCTGTGATTGGAGTTTCCAGCATGCACAAAGGGATGTGAGAGAGCTTGCTTTTACTGTTTGCATTTACTTTTACCTTTATGCTTTGCATATAATAAATCAGCCTTCTTGACCTCATTTGCCTGAGTCATCACTGAACTGGTCCAAAGAACACACAATTTCACTACACCTTGTCTCTCCCTCTGTTCCCCCTTCCCTGTCTCACCTCCCCCTGTCTTTAGATTGTAAGCTGTCGGGCAGGGATCGTGTCCATCTTATTCTCTGTAAAGAGCCAGGTACATCGCTGGCACTATATAAAAGCTAATAATAATAATAATAATAGTCTTCTCCATTGATGAGAATTTTTGGTTCTCAAAAAGCCTGATAACCCAACACACACAGTGTGGCCCGCTGTGTGGGTGGAGAACAGACATCATTAAGAAAACATGCTTTTTCCATGTACATGAGGTGCTTTACAGAACACTTCCTTTTCTAACCTCATTCCTCCTCCAGCTAGGGCTTGACTGCACACACACTTTTTAAAAGTTAAGTATTTTTTCACTTATTTTATCCTCTTCCCCCCTCCACCCATGTTCCTACTAGAAGGGGCATTAAAGTGAGGATGAAATGGGGGTTATTGTGGCAGGAAGTGAGGAGGGAGGTTCCTATCCCAGTCCTCTCCTATGCGATCAACCCTTAGCATTTCTAAATCTCCTAATTTCCTATCTCCCATGTATGTGAGGGAAAACAACGTTGGTGAGCATTTTTACATGTTCCAGCTTTCTCCCAGACTTCAAAGTTCAGGTTTGGTAAACTTTGGTGAGATGCTCACCCCCCACCCCCCCTTCCCTCCTCCCAGAAGTCATCTGAGCACCACTGTAAACAGCGGCACCAGATGACTCCCACATGTTTTGAGACCCATTCTTGTTAAGTCCTCTGCTATTGGGGAGGAGGGGAGTCCTTTGCTATCGGGCTGAGTTACAGAGTAACTGTACCGACTAACTGGATTCCATGTTTGAAAGTAGAAACCTTGACCATTTAAACCAGAATTTGTGAATTTTCAGGAATGCTCACAAAAATCCCATGCAAGTTCTTGCAAAATGAAAAGTGATCCAGTAAGTTCAAAGCATTGGTCAAAATGTTACCTGTTTTGTTTCCCACTTTTGCATTTCTTCATAACAAAACCACGATGGCACACCCACCCCATTGAATATATAACCGGTTAACCTAATGAACTTTACCAAACATTTATTACTGATCTTGAACATGTCTTGAGAAATTTCCTTTGAAAAATTTCCTGTTTCTGATTGGACTAGAAATAGCTCACAGTAATGGACAGAAAGAAGAGTAAAAAGTTAAGCAGGCTTCATCAGTTTAAAGAGCGGGCAAAAATTTCAATTTAAAAATAAGGTGATTTCACCCATCCCTGATGCATGCTTTTTGGTCATTGTGAGAAACTACGAAAGTACTGTACTCAAATATGCTGCTCAGATGAAGATACAAAAAGTTGGGAGCTGCATCTGTTTTGTTCTATAAAATCAAGCTATAAGTGTTTGCACTTCTACTGCAGTTTCTGTGTGAAAACTACAACATGTTTGACAAGAATAAAGCTTCAAAACAGCCTTGTAAAGTGGGCGTGACTTACCCCATTTCACATCTTTGGGGTAGAGACCATCTTTTAGTTGTATATTTCCACAGGGAGCAGAAAATGTTGGAATTTTATTAATGGTCAAAAAACCAAAAACAGCTTGAGTTCTCAGTAGCAACAGCTTAGAAGTAATCAACACCTTGGAGATCCTTGGGTCCTTGCCATTTTTCGGTTAAGCTGTCAGATCCCACATGGTTGAGGGTGGTCTCCTTTATGAGGAGGGTGTCGGTGTCATCTGGGCCAGCTCTCGGGCAGGGCGAGGATGCAGACAGCCTTGTGGTAGATCAAGTTTCTGAAATGGTGAAGTCCCTGGGCTCGATATTGTTATGTGGCCCTAAGGTTGGTGGACAGTATCTTCAAAATCAGCATGCTAAAACATGGTTTGATCAGGAATGTAGGGAACTCCGGAGGCAGCTTCTGGAATTATACATTGAGTATAGGAGGAGTGGTGCAGTTGCCCTGCCCATACAGTATTTTGAGATTAAGAAAGCCTATAAGGTGGCTGTTAAAGGGAAGAAAACTCAATACTGGGATGGGTTTTGGGATAGGTTGGTAGTAGAGGCCAATTCCAGGGACGGCAGAAGGTTCTGGCAGATGGTACGAGATCTGGGTAAATCCCAGGGGGGTGTTTCTCGTGTAGCAGTGCCCGAATCTTTATGGGTTTCCCATTTCCAGGACCTTTTTTCCGCAGATCAGGCCGCAGTTGCTCCCTCAAGGCGCTGGGAGGAGGTAGTTGTTTTACCTCCCTGGCCGCCGGTTACGGCCTCCGAAGTGGTGGAAATCATTGGAACCTTTAAGAGCGGGAAAGCCCCCGGTCCTGACTTGATTTCAATTGATCTAATCAAGAGGTCAGTGGAGTGGTGGGCCCCGAGGCTGGCCCTCTTATTCACAGTTGTGAACAATACTGGAAAAATTCCCACTCAGTGGGGCTTGGCCATAGTGGTACCTATTTACAAAAAGGGAGACTATGCACTCCCTGCAAATTATAGGCCCATTAGTCTGCTTTGTTCCACCTGTAAAATCTATGGAAAGTGGCTGTCGCGTAAATTAGATGACTGGATAGCCCGGGATCAGGTATTATGTCCGGAGCAAGCTGGTTTCCAAAGTGGGCGCTCAACGGTAGAGCACTGCATTATATTGCAACATTTGGCAGAGAAATATACTAGTACCAATGGGCAGTTGTTTGTGGCCTTTTTAGACCTCCGGTCGGCCTTTGATTTAGTCGATAGGGCCATTTTGTGGGACAGGCTTGAGTTGATGGGCATCGACAAACGCTTGCTCCTCCTCCTGCAACAACTCCATGCCAATACTACTCTGGCAATCAAGTTAGACCGGTTGGGACACCTGACCAAGGAAATATCAACGAGGTTGGGTGTTAGACAGGGTTGCGTTTTGGCTCCCACCCTCTTTAATCTTTTTATAAATGGAGTCATCCCGCTGCTGGCCTTATCTGACTTTTTCCCCCCCAAGTTGGCTGGGCGTGCAGTGGGGTGTCTGCTGTATGCAGATGACATTGCAATATTATCCCAAACGAGGGTGGGTTTAAATAGGCAAATTGCCTGTTTTGAAAATTTTTGCCAGTGCAATAAGATGCATATCAATCACGGGAAGTCCAAAATTTTGGTATTTACCGGAGCCCGGAAGCGGCATAAATGGTCCATTGGTGGCCAAAGTATTGACCAAGTCAAATCTTTCCGTTACCTGGGTTTGCTATTCCAAGCGACGGGGTCCTGGAAGGACCAGCTTGAGAAGGCATTGTCCCAGGCTAGGGGGGCTTCCTCTGCCCTACATAGGTTATATTGCCACACCGGTGGACGGGTTATACTCCCCGCTATAAAGGTTCTAAATGCAAAAGTACGAGCCCAGTTGCTTTACGGGGCACAGGTTTGGGTGCCCCTTCTTCCCACACAGATTGGGAAGTTGGACAGTATTCAGGCTCGCTTCCTTCAGAGGCTGTTGAGGATTCCTAGAGCGACTCCGTTCGCGGCCATCAGACAGGAGTTGGGACAGACGCGATGGTCTACTCAGGCATGGAGGAGTGTTCTTAGATTCTGGGCTAAACTACACCATACCGAAGCCAGAGGGTTGGTCCAGTTTTTGATTACGGATCCATTCAAGAGCTCATGGCAGCAGGCCGTGGATATTTATTTGCGACAGATGGGTTATGGACCCGACTATTGGAAGGGCAGGGAGTTGGCCGTAGTGCTGAGGGATCTTCAAGTAAGGCTGGAGGACAGGGCTCAGCAGGATGAGATGGCTAAAATTAGAGCCACCCGCCATCTCGCAAGCTATCTGCCCCTTGTAAGGCCTTGTCTGAGCATGGCCTCTTATTTGACTTCATCAATTTCCACCAGGGGTAAGTTTCTTTTTATGTTAGCCAGGTTTAATGCCCTACCTACGAGTGTTCTGGAGGGGCGTTTCTTGGCTATTAGCTTTTCAGAGCGTCTTTGCCCGTTCGACCAACAGGAGGTCGAGACTCCCGCCCATGTCATATTTCAATGTCGGTTATATGACCAAATCCGCCACAAATTCCTCGCAGCCTTTCTCCGGAAATTTCCAGGGCGTACAGATCAAAACTTACTCATTATGGCTCTGGCAGACGAGGTTCCATCCATTTCAGCAGTGGTAGCGCAGTTTCTGATTGCTGCCTTAAATTTGCGCACATTATTCCTCCAGTTTAAATGTCCCCTGAGTAGGGAGTGAGGAGTCATGGCACATGTCTGGTCAGGTAGTGGGCTTTGGGCATTTTGTTTTACTCTCTGTATTTGGTTAAGGGGGGGGTTATTGGACCATGAGCCAGAATTTTGTTTTCTGTGGGCTCAGAAAAGTTTTTATTAGATGTTGGCAATTTTGGTTATATTTGCTTATTATTTATGTGTGACTTGTTTGTTTTCTGTATATTTTGGCCTCGGCCGCAATAAATAAAATAAACACCTTGGAGATTATTTCTAGATTAAAATAATCTACTTTATTGAGAAATACATTGTGATAGGAAAGGCCTATCCCTAGATCTTACTAGCTAGCTGCCACCAGCATGGTGGTCAGTCATGTTGAAGGTCAGAGAGAGACGAGGAATGGCAAAGGGTCAGGAAGAAGGAGGAAGTCCAGTAGGAGCTTCTTGGGCACTTCCCACTTGGGAGGGGGCTTAGAAGCAGAGATCAGGAAAGGTTAAAGTGACACACTAACTCACTATCTCTACTCCCAATGCCCCTAGTGGTTTGTTAGTGCAAAAGGGCAATGCCATCTGGAGCTGTTTCTCCAACAGAAAAATGGGTCCCTGATTCAAGACTGAGAATTTGAAGGGGTAGCAGACTAACACCCCGCTCTACCAAGCTATTCCAGAGCAGCAGACTCTTGTGTCTGCTCAGAACAGTGTGCAGGATCAAGACTTAAACCAATGGTAATACTGGAAGCAGTCGTTTATCTGCTCTGAAACCTAGCTTTCCAACTTTAAAAAACCTAGTTTTCCAACTTTTAAAAAATAGAACCAAACTTTTCTCTTTAGTTTCAGCCCTTCTTTATTTTTCCTCAACATCTTCCTTAGACAGTTGTTAGCAGGGTACCTGGTGGGAAGCCTTCCAGAACTGCTTAGAAAATTGCATTACTGAACTTGTATTAAAATGGAGCTAATACAGGTTAGGGTTTACAGTACTTTGATTAATGCAAAATCTCTTGAACTACAGATAACACAGAGAAAAATCTTTTGAATATTCTCATCTCTACCCATTTTTTCCATCCGCTTTTGTTCAGATATCCTTGAATGGTAGCAATTGGTTACACGGACTCAGGGATGCGGAGAGATTTTTGGAGGCCTGGGGCAAAATGTCATTGGAGACCCTGTCCTTTCTCCAGGACTTCTAGTTATGGGTTCAATAAAACATCTGCATTACACTTGGGGGAGAGAGGGGCTCTCTCTGAGACCTGGAACAAGTTGGCCCACTAGTCCTCCCTCCCACCCCCAGCGCTGCATGGAGTCGAGCTTTTTCTGTAGAAGGAGGAAATATCTAAAAGAATATGCAATACTATATTCATGTATTTTATTTGCTTAGTTTGCATAGCCATACTGGAGAATACATAAGTGGGCAGCCTGTGTAAGACACTTTCTCTTAGCATTCCACGATATTAGATAATCTTTTGGTTTCTATCATTATTATCAATAATAATAATTTCAGATTTGTGGAAAATGTTCAAAATCCATATGATTCCATATATTAGGCTATCAAATAGTTGAATGTTTTCAGCCAGCCTCTGCTTCCCACCCCCTCCCATTTGAACCATGGTAAATTCTTACGGGAAGTTCTAAGTAGATGGCTGCATTACATCATATCATGGCTGAGCATGACTGCACAGAAATATGCTTCTTAGAATCATAAGACTGGAAGTGGACCTCAAGGGTCATCTAATCCCACCCCCTCCAAGGCAGGCAGGATATACTCTGCCTACAGCATCCCCTCCAACAGTTCCTTTTTGCCTGGTACATTAATGGGGTTTGGTATCTTGTGGTATCGGGTGGCTCCCAGCATCGTTTGGTTTGTAGCAGGTTCACAAGACAATGGCAGTCATTAAGAGCTCATTAATCCAACTGGAGAAAGAGCTAGCTGAGGGGAAAGGAAATTAAACAAATTGAGATTGGAGGCTCTAACTCTTTCATTACTGGGGAGAGGGAGTGGATCACGTTTTCACACTTTAACAAGCTTTGGATAAGCTAGGCTATCGGGGGAAAAAACAAAGTAAGATTGTGATAAATGATTTTTTTAATGACTGAAAGAGACTGGCTCCTTCCACCTGGGATCCACTAAGTGTCTTTCAAACATTACGGCCAAAGTCAATGCACCGATTTGAGAATTTTGACTTTTTAATAGGCTGAGTTTTAACTTGACCCATCAGTCCTGCACATACAACCCTAGGAGTCCACAGAGCTTCTCACAGAGACATCCTTTTTTCCAGCTCAGCCCCTAAATCCATCAGTGGGCTATTACCAATGTGCATATAAATACTTTAAATAAATTTAAAATATATATAATACAAATAATTAAATGATAATTTATGCAAATTAGGGGTGGCATGAAGTGCACCTCTTTCTATCAAATGATGGCAGTATGTTGTAGGCAGATGGTACACACTACAGAGTTCCTGGGTTCATCATGCTTGCCAAAAGACATCTGAGCTTAAAAACACGGTAAATCCATCTTGAACAGTCTTCTTGATTTACTTTACCATTCATGCTATAGGGTCTGCTAGCATCTCTCTAGGTAAGATTTTGTGCCTGCTTCCATTCTCCAAACCTGTTTTTCAAGGATTTACCCCTCTACCATTTATGAATTGTTCTAGGCTGAACAAAACACCTCGCTTTATATCCTGTAATACAGATGGGAAATGCTTAACCTTGAATCTGAGTAATGCTTTAGAAATGGGAAGGATAACACTGAGGAACAAAATCTTACAGTGTTTCAATAGAATTTTAGCAGGCCAAGTATCTGCATGAGTAGGTTTCTAGCAGTTGCCTGCGCACCCCCCAGAAATATGACACGGAGACATGGAAAGGAATCAAATGGCTGCACTCTTTAATCAAAACAGAGTGAGAACGTTGGTGGGATTGCTACTAAGCAATCATGGGTCCAGTATTTCATATGACGAACTTATCTAACTCTTAACAGGTGTCTGGCCTGGTTATACCCTCCAATGCCAGCACCAAATCAATATTAACCACATTTCCCTTCACACAGCTCCCTGGCAAAGGTCGAAGGGGAAACACCTGGGTGGGCATGAGTAAGGAGAATGGTGTCATTAAGGTTTGAGGGCCATGCATGCCCCCCCTCCCTCGCTTGACACCTCTCCCAGGGGAGCATGCCCTGCTTATCTCCAGGTATCACCCTCCCATCTCTTATCGAGATGACTCTTCTATCCTAAAACTACCTAACAAAACACCTATTAACCATACTGGACCCCCGCAAGAGTGCGACTTAATAAATGTCAGTAAACAAATTCACGCAAGCCAAATTAGTTGCCAATCAAGTAAATGTCCAAATTATAAAGAAGCCAAATAACCACATGCCAAATTAAATTTAAACTATTTTAAAGCTGCCAATCAAAATTATAGCAAATTAACCAAATTAAGATCCAAATTGTTAGAGATTAAACTAATTTAACCTATTCCAACAGTGCGAAGAAGGCAAAACAAATAAGCATCTCATAATGGTTGAGGTGCCCTCCAAAATCCCTTCTTGGTCCCCTAACGGCAACCGGTTAAACCCGCAGTATTAGAGGGACGGGCGGGTGGGTGCTGACTGATTGGGGAAACAGATGTGAATGCAGCGCCTGGCTAAGCAACTCACACGGGCAGCAAGACTCCTCCTTCCCCTCCTAGTAAAGGGGAGGGGCTGCCCCCGCACCAACCAATCATGTGCCGGCAAACGGAGCACATGATGCTTGGGCAACCTATCATAGTGTTCCCAGGCCAAACATGCGGGGTTTCCCAAACCCCTGCGGCCCCCTCTTCACCTCCACGTCCATTTCATGAAGAGGAGTGTGGCAACCTCCTCCCCACCTCCATTTTGGCAGCGGAGGACTTTTTGCTCTTAGCTGGAAAAATACTGTAGGTTTGTGATTTTGGTGTGGAAAAGGGCTTTTGTGGGTTTTGAAGTTAGAAACTGCTATAAGGAAGCTTTCTGGTCCTTGTCTTTGTGCTCTCAACAGCAGCTTTTTGTTTATGCATGCTTTTCAGATTTAAAGAGGTTGCCTTCCTTCAGCTCTCTCAGTTGACTGACAGAGCTTAGAGAAATCTTTGATTTTTTTCTACACCCTTTTCCATTCCATCTACTCCACATCAACTGCCCACTGGAGTTCATCCCCTCCTCCCCATGTACAATGTCACATTAAACTCTTAGCCACAGCAATACTGATGAAACTCCATTTACATACAAAGAAAAGGGGATATGAACATAAGAGAAAGCTGCTTGCTTGTTCTGAGAAGAAAGACAGGAATATCATACTGGGAAGTAGAAAGGCAAAATTGCCAGCATTTTTCTTCCCTAGAAAGAAATCGTTGCAAATTGTGTAAATACTGTGGAACGTAGCATTCTTTTCAAGGTTATTTTCTGAGAGAGGAAAACTGTTTCCAGCTGTAAAAATGGCTACTGTGTATTCAACAATAAATGAAGAACTTGCAGCCACTTTAAAATGTTCATATTAAAAACTTACTGGCTACCCATTGTTCAGCAGTGAAGGGGAGAAGACCCTATCACAGCCTCCCCAGGCCTACAGCACACCCTGGACTCTGCACAGTCTGGTTGAACAACCTCAACAGGGTTCATTTAATCTGAGAGATGACACCACCGCAGCAGGGAAAGATTCCTGTCACCACAGTTCCTTTGTCCCAGCGCCAGACTTTTCTCTCCTGTTCTCCCAACCAAGTCTGTTCTTCAGAGCAGCCCCTACTACTCCTGACTGCACAAGAGTTTCTCAATTCTCAATGGCTGTATGCTGTTCGAAGCTGCCGGGGGCAGGATGGGATGTGATATAAATATATTAAATAAATAAATAAACTCCTTAATTTAGTTCTAGGCAATGGCAGGTACTGTACCTAGAATAGCACTGAGATTATTGCTTTCCGTTGCTATGGGTTCACCCCATCACAGACCTACAAATCTTTTTGTAGGTACTTCCACAGTTAGGGAGATGCTAGTGGTGACCCCATAATTAAGACTGAGTTAAATTTTAAAGCGGGGATTCTCAACTTCTGTGATGTACAATGAATGAACCAAATCATCTATGACATTCCCATCCCTTAGTACTCTCTGATAATCAGATATGTTTGTGAGCTTAAAGATTCCTAAAAGAAATTTAGCACCTCATATTCATTGTCTGAAATTCTCTTAACAGAATACAAACTTTTCAATTCTGCAATAATGTCAAACCGTACAAATATTTCTCAAAGCTTGATTGTGGTAGCAAAGCTGTCACAAATCACGCTACACAAACAACATACAAAAGTAACATACTTAAAATACAAATTCCCTCAGCTCACTTTTGGCATTAACTACCAGTCAGAGCCTTACTAATTCCCTACTGATATACTTCAGAAGGGGAAGAACAAGCAGGAAAATATTTGGCAAATATACACCAATCATTAATACAAAGCTATACCCCCGTCTTAACCAACGACCTGCAGGGTCGCCTTCCTCTTGACAATAGCTACAGCACAGAAATTGGCCACTTTGCTAAATATTGCCCTATCTGTATCACCCAACAACGTTATTAGGACATGCTGTTGTGAACAGGCACCCAAATTATGAATTATAGGCTCCAAGAACAAATATCTTGTGCATAAGTTACATTGATGACTTATTACAAATTTAATAGGGAGCTGTTCCTCACATCTGATAATTTCTCCTTCAGCATAGGCTAAATGTTCTTCAGGAAATTCCACAGGGATAAACTTTTTTAAATAAATAAATAAAATATAAAATGGCCATATTCTCTCATTGTCCTCGGTAAGGGTGAAAGCATGTGGTCTTCGACAAAGTTGGCCACTGCTTCCATTCAGCTACTTTTTACAGCCATTTGCACAGCCTGATGACAGCATAAAAGACTAGCATACTTCCCATGGTCAGTTAAGTTGCACTATTTTTGGTCCAAAATTTTGGAACAATGGAATTTTAGATGAAGGAGGCCTATGTCTTCATTATGACTGAGGAGCAGGAAGCCATTTTGAAAGGGAGAAGTTTAACAGAATTAAGTATGGTAGAACTTTATTCTTCAGCTTTTGGTGGCAAGATGTAGGAGGCAACTAGGGGTAATTTCAGATGTGACAAAATTGCCTTTCACCACAGTGGATCCTGTGTGGTGGCGGCGAGTCCGTGAATGTCTGTTTGACCCCCGCCAGATGTTCACCACAGTGAACTGGGATGGGCCAAAAGTAACATCTGTTACCTTTGACCTATCCCGGATCATGGCCCCAACCGCAGTACGGGATCGGGTGCAGCGGCTGCATTGGCCACTGTGCCCGCCCATCTCCCCGAGGGTGGGCAGCCAAGGGAGTGGGGGGGGGCAGGGCTGTGCGGCCGCACGTCGCACCGCACCGCGCAGCCCTGCCCCCTCCGAGATTCCCTAGCGTGATGGAACCGGCACGTCTAAAGGACGGCTAGCTTCATCACGGATCGGGATCTGAGAGAGATCCTCGTTCAGGATTCAGCGTGGTGGGCCAAACGGCCCATCGCATCTGAAATTACCCTAGGATAAATATGAAGGGGGATGTAGAGGACACAAAGAAGGACAGACAACTGGAGTATAAACTTTGCCTGCTTTCTAAAAGACCTTCACCTTTTGATCAAAAGAGAATACACATTTCTTTAAAAATTGCTTTCATCTAATCTGGAACTATGGGAACTAAAATGTCTTGCCTGTAGCCATATGATTATTGCACAGTATAATTACAGGGCAGAGTTTAAATTATTTGGGTTTCTTAATTGTGCATGTCTATAACTTATTTTGATTTATTTTAAGTTCAGCCCCAAAGACTGAATTCCCTGGGCTTGAATAATGCTTGATTTTGGGATAATTACAAATCTGCAATGTATTCTAATTTAAAATGCAGTCAGTAGTCCTATCCTAAACAGTGTAACAATGCAGGGGTTTTTTTTTGGGGGGGGGGGGAGTCGGGCCTAATTTGGCTAATATCATGAATATCTTTCGTATGTCACTATCCACTTAGCCAAGAATAGCTCCCTTAGAAGCTGCTGAGACTGTCACTTAATGGCTTGGGTAACATACAGTGTTACAGCTTTTGCCTTGACCTTTACATATATGAAAATTTAACTTGACATCTTTACAATGCATCCAACTGTCCTTTGGACTGTTATCTGGGAATCCTGTGCCTTAAAACTCAGGCTTCCCATATGGCAGAATAACTCCAGAAAGTTAAATATCATTCCCCACAGTGTGCTTTCATAAACACACTCATGTTCCATTTCTTCCTCGCCAGCCTTAATTTAATAAAACAAAATATTCTGAATAGGGATGCAGCAAGTACTTCAATTTGTACTTGTGGCTAATACCCACATTTTGGGGAGACACCAGCAGGCACCCGACAGGCTACCCAGCCCCACATCGGGTGCCCAGGGAAAAAAAAAACCAAACATCCTGGAAGTGGACTTTCCAGGATGCCGATCCTGGCTCCTCCTTGCACCTGCACTATCCCTGGGCTGACTCACCTGCCCAGCTACTTCTCCTGGCCATGACTCAGCTGAACTAGGTTTTTTCTGGCTGTTTTTTTCTGAGTGGGGAGGGAAAGAGCGAGGAGGCCTCTCCCAGCACACCCGCCTGACTAAAGGCATTGCATGCTCAACCCCCCTCCGCCCCCCCAATTGGGACTGTGGCATGCTGCACACTCATTGATTTTCTGGCCAGAAACCAGAGCTTGATGTGCCAGGAGAGACTGCCTTGCTTCCCCCTGCTCAGAAAACCGAGCAGGAAGAACCCGGCTGGTTCTTTTGATTTGGTATATTTATAGTTTTGGTTTGGTATATTCATGGTTTGCCCCCATTTCTTCCAGTGGCTTCAGCGGAGCAGCAGTGGATGGGAGGAGCAGCCAGGCGGGTGAGTCCGCACAAGGAGCGCATGGGTGTAGGAGCCTGTCAGATTGTGTCGGGCACCCCAGATTCGATGGGATGCCTGTTTTTACATGTGTCTGGTTGCACCTCTAATTCTGATCCTTTCATATATCTGAAGGACCATCTGTCCTTCCATGCCCCAATGCAGCCCCTGGGATTGGCCAGGAGTGCCTTCTGTGAGTGGGTACCATCTGTTAGCCTTTTTCATATGACAGGGACTCATGGGGGGATGTTCTTGGTTGCTGCCCCGATGTTATGGAACTCCCTTTCCCTGAAGGTTTGTTTGAGCCTGGGCCAGAGCATCTTCAGAAGACAGTGTAAAACTTTTTTGTTTGAAAAAGCATTTAGCAGGCGGGGATAGGGGTGTGTTGGGTGGTTTGGGGGGTACGGTTATGAAGGGAAGTTTGGGTGTGGGGAATTGGGAGGTGGTTTGAGGTGGGGTTGCTGGGAAGTTGTAGGAGGGTTGGGGTAAAACCAGTAATATTTTTACTGTTTGAGCTGCCTTGAACCTTCAGGAAGGGTGGCATATAAATTTAAATAAATAAAGAAGTCAATCACTGAAAAAGTTCAGACAGCACAGACCAACTTTAAACTTTCATAATAGAAACTAGTTTTTGGATTTTTTTTAAAGAATCCCTTTATTATAAAGATAGCAAGAGTACACATTTCAATTAATGTTTCACATTTGAAAAGAACCTCCAGGCCCACTTATCTGACTATTCAACTCAAATTAGAACCACATAAAACTGTTCTTCACAGATTTCTGTTTGTTGGCTTGCATGCATACGATACATATATTGCCATGGCATACTGTATGGGGGTGGCAGGCTTTTCCCTGCTAGTATTTTTCTCCTGTAAAATAATATAACCAGGTTTTTATACTGTCTTAAATTATTGTTCAATTGTTCTGTCAGTATTACTGAGATTTTAAAAAGCACCCCTGCTGTCATCTGGCAGCATTTTCATTCTCTGTTGATTTTATGGGGTGCCACTACCTAATTTCTCTTGCCACAAGACTAATCTGAAATGTGCAACATAGGGTATTTTCAGACGTTACGATACCACACTCAACCACTGTGAATCCCCCGTGGTGGTGGATGGTCCCGTAATGTCTGTTTGCGCGTCACCAGATGTTCACTACGGTTAACCACCGACGGTGAGCAAAATAACCACGCTTTCGAGGATGGTCCGAGCATCATCTCCGAAAGCATGGTTAATTGAACCATGGCTCGGAATCGGCAGATGGTAACGTCTGTTATCGCCACCGATTCCAGGCCGTGGCCCAGACCCTGAGTCAGAATCGGGTGCAGTGGCCGGACTAGTCGCTGCGCCCGCCCGTCTCCAGGAGGGTGGGCAGCTGGGGGAGTGTGGGGGGGTGGGGCTGTACGGCTGCACGCAGCCCCACCCCTCCCCCCCAAGATTCCCCGCTGGAATCAGCCTGCACGTCTGTTGGATGTGACTTTTTTATTCCGGCTGGGAATCAAAAGGTGATTCCATGACGGGGCCAATAGGTGCCCCATCACATCTGAAATCACCCATAGTCATCTTCTCTCCTGAAAAGTGTACTTTTTGTTGGTTTGGTTTGGTATATTCATGTTTTGACCCCATTTCTTTCCGTGGCTTCATGGGACACTCATGATGATATATCATTCCATGAATCTTGAAGTAGTGGGAGGGTGACAGTGTTCGATTCTGAAAGTAATTTGGAATCTAATGCCCACACACCCCAACTTAGGTCTGATTTATTATGAACTCGTCTGAAAGACACCCTAACGGCAAACTGCATGTTAATCAATTGGCCTGTCTCAGATGGATGAAGCACTGAACTGACCCTTTCCGAATTTGAACCTTTGGTTTTAGGGAATATTGGTATTTTAAAACACAGTAGTGAAACCACTGAGCTGTCCCCTTCAGCCAATTACACTTGCCTTAATTTAGCGTGACAGCTCAAGACTCAGCATTAAGCTGATTTTGTTTTCCCTCTTTTGCTACATCTTCCAGTCAGCTATACTTTTGCGCGCCAGAGTCTACAGCTCGGCTGTCATTTTGTGTGACTAAAATCTCATTTGACCCAACACCACCAGTGCCACAGATGATCAAAATGCCATTTCTCAAATCATCAGGATTGCATGTCTCTGGATTGCTTGAGACAAGTTTGTTTACAGTGTAAATACATAAATGTGAGGGGTGTGTGTGTGGTTTTTTTAAAAAAAAGAATGCAAGAATGTGTGAGTATTGGAGCCATTCAAATTTTCTTCAGTTGTCTATGGATGATCAGTGGAAAGCCTGACTGAGCCCAGTTCCCCATAAAGGTTTTGCAATCCAGGATCTATTGGCTACACTGCCTGCATACCCCCACCTACCTACACTATACATCCTACACATACTCAAGCTGGGGGCTTTGTGCAACTCTAGCTGTAGACAGAGAGTAAAATCCAGGACTGGAGAAAGTGGGCCTGAAGGGGCAACTGTACCTGAAGCTTCATCCCATCCCATCCCTGAACCCATACCTCCTAGCAGTCTCCCCTGAGTCCAGCAGGAAAATTTCCTGGAGAAATTCCATGGTCCCACCTTTGCAAGCCAATGCTCTGTTTTTGGAGAAAGCTGACACTGCTGTCAGAGCCCCTGCGCACAGACGCTGCCAGAGTGCTGCTGGGTGGCCAGGCTGCCACCATGAACCAACCTCTCCCCTGCCAGAACCAGGCTGCCACTGCCACCACCTATAAATTATCACCAGTGGGATGGAGAAGTGTGTGCCTGTGTAGGGTTTGTCCCTACGCAGTGCGTGCATGTGTGCGCACACGTGTACGTGTGTGTATATGAGTGCATGCAAGAAAGAAAAGCTTATGTCCCTCTTTGGCAACTTGAAATATTGGGAGGTATGCAACCCAGTTATCTTGTGCAGTGTAGGCCATTGCAGAGTGTAGGTCATTCTGACAGAGATCCCAAGACAATAGCCAGCACAAAAGCCTATGGGAGCCTGCTTGATATAGGTGCTATGCTGTCACTAAAGGCTGAATGCAGGAACAAAAGGATGGAGCCCATACAGATGGCCATGTTAATCTCCTTCAGTCTCTCAACATCAGCACGTTTGAGGATCAAATCCCCACAGTCAGTTCTATATGGCATAAACTCTAATGGGACAACTGAGAGCAACATCCCTGAGTAGAAACTCCAGCTTCTGTTACTAACGTAAATTCTTCTTTATAGAAGTCCTTGGGTTCAGGGGTAAGAATGTGAGTTGCTTATCTCAATACTTTTGTCTATTTATTTGGGGAAATGTACTTACCCATGAGTCGGTCTTCGTGGCTTTGTTCTGGTAATACAGTTGCTTATCTAGTATTAACATGCCTTGTAGGCTATAATGGTCATTGCCATGTCTTATCAATTGCAGTGAAGTACTATTACAGTGTTGGATGCTGATGATCTAACACTGTAATTGTATTCCTAGGAAAGGTTACAATTTTTAACTCATTTACCTCGGAGTAACCCCAATGTTTTCAATGGGACTACTCTGGAATGCACTGTTTAAGGACTGCAGCCTAAGGATCCAATTCGATTCCCACTGACATCAATGAGAGTGGAGACATCAACTTCAATAGGAGATGGATTGAGTAGTAAGTAGCAACTGTACCATGTGTCTCAAATCTAATATAATTAAATGCCAGAAAAGGAATAATTAAGTTTCCACTATTATGAGCAGAACCACCTCTCTCTATATTACTGGGGTTTATTTTGTGCGCTGGCATTTTCACTTTTTTAATACAATCTAAAACATTTTCCCCCTGCCGTCTTTTGTGTCGACACTTGCTTTTCTGCAGCATTTTTTATGGATCTGCACTTTTTACCTTTGGAATATAATAGCTCATATTCCGTGTAATAAATACAAGAGTTTTATAATCCCTGCCTTAAAAAATGAAACGCCATGAAGTAATTTTATTAGTATTCTTGGAGGAAATTTGGTTTCTTATTGTTTTACTGAGGTCACCCATTCAGGGATCTCCCATAGTAAGGATGTTTAATGCTGCCAGCTCTCCTCTTTGTTCCTTCAGTTCTGACACCTGCTAAAGTATCAGGAAGCCCTGCTGTGTACGAGATCTACTTGAGCTCTGCAGCTCATAAACCTAGTTGACATGTCTTTCAGCCTGGTTTCCATCAGCAGTCTTGCTGGAAAATATATTCAAAAGCAGTGGCTTCTGAAGGGAAATAATGTAGTATGCAAAATGCACAGATTATCAGTTTGTATGTAGAAATGTACTCCCGATGCCTCTGTTCTTTTATGAGGAGTTTTCTGAGTTTATAGTGTTTCAACTTTATCCTTTTTATCTTCTATTCAGGTCAAAACAGCCTTTAGCTGTGGCCCTTTCTAGATCATAGCAACACTCTGGGCCTGTTCCTGAGGCTACGTGATGCTGATGCTAGCCCCACTGAATTCAATGGGACTCATGTGGGTGCAAATAGCAAGAGCTAGTGCCAGAAAGCTTCAGGAGACTGTCTATAGTCTGGATATAACATAATGGCCAAATCAATCTATCCATAGTGGCTGGACGACTTTTAGGTTGGAACAGCAAAACCAGCATTAGGGATAGGAATTTTGGTTTTGGGTTAATCAAAAATGCCCCTTAATGGGCCATTTTGGAGTAATCTGTAGCAGGGCGTGAATCGGCCTGCCATTTACAGATCCTAAATTTTGGATCCAAATTCCTCCCCTCCCACCCCCCATTCCTCGGAGCCCTGTAATGCTACTTACCGGCCTTGGGAGGCTTGATTGACGCACCACAACTACTGTGGGGGCTCCAGCAGGTTCCCTCACTGCAGTGTCTTTCCTCCTCTGGATCATGCATGCACAAAATGGCCACCACCCTTAACCAAAATGGCAGCAGTGTCACTTTGGCCACCACCATTTCGGGTAAGGGCGGTGGCCTTTTTTGCACATACACAAAATGGTCCCGTCAGCTATTTTTCACATGCATGATCTACGAGGAGGGAGGGCTCTATGGTGAGGGAGCCTTCTGGAGCCTCCACTGCAGCAGCAGTGCTTTAAATCAAGATGTCCAAGGCTGGGAAGTAGCACTCCAGGGCTTCAGGGATGGAGGTGAGGGGAAATATGGGTCCTGGGGGATGGAGGTAGGGGGAAATTTTAATTCCAGGCTGGCTACCCTTTTCCAAAATGGTGCCAGCACCATTTGGGGAAAAGGCACATATGCATAGAATGGCCTGGTGGTCATTTGGTGCATGCACAGGTTTTTAGCAATAAATAAATACATCTCTGATCATTACTAGCCTATGGCAAAACCCTCGTTGAATTCACTGGGGATAGCCCAAGCTAAGTTTGACTGCACTGGGACCAACTTCAACTGGTCTTCAGCCGGTGTCATCTATGCCCAGGACCGATCTGCACTGAGGATGACCCCACTCAGATGGAGAGCCGTGACGTCATGAAGCTCTGTTGAGGTATCAGGAAAGGAGTGGGGTGATGGTATTCCCCTGTCCTTTACCTGGTGTGGATGCATCCCCACATCTCATTGATTTTCTTACAGGAATCAACACTTTTCCCCACTTTCGGCTACCAGCGCTGTATCAACCCCAAAATTTCCCATCAGTCTTAAATATAGACAATCACCAGACTAAATGAACAAAATGGCAATCAAATCAGGTACTTAAAACAACAGTATCATCTAAAAAAACATTCTAATCTAAAAATAAATGGACTCATTTACTGTATGGAAAGAGGACCCTAAGTAAGAGAACACACATGTATTTAATAAGGAACAATTTGAAACAGAGGAAGTATGATTATAGCTATTTTATAGCCTTATAAATTATTTTGTAAAATCATGTGATAAGAACTTCCAAAAGCCTCGAATACTTCAGAAGTATCAGACTCTAGAGGATTTATAGTTTAGGGACCAGCATTCCTACAGTATGTACAGGAAAGCTGGTTTTTCATATCAGAAAAAAAATGGAAATTAATCTTTCCTATTCAGTGGCTGCAAAACACATATTTTTGAACATACCCTGAAATATACACCAGCAAAAGGAAATTGTACAAATATTTTAAAAGGATAAGGACTATGGAGAACAAAAAACTTGCAGGCTAAACCTTGGCTTTGTAAATGACCATTTGATCAAAACTTTAGCACAGAGTTAACTGTATAAGCTAACATTCTCAACTGACTTTTAGCTAAAGCAACCAGGACGGATGGTAAATGGAAGAGAACAACACAAGATGTTGCTAATTTTGTCAGCATCATAACACAAACTTTAAATAAGAATTAATTGTTCTTGTATAATTGCCCATGTATTATGCTAAACAAAACCCAATTCTCTTTAACAACATGTTCTCTCTCTTTTTTTTTTAATCTTAAGCAAGTATATTTCTTGTGGATACACCAGAAGAAAAATCTTACTCTTTCCTGGTTTCATCTCACTCATACAGTATCCCAAGTTCTGGATAATGGTTCCTATTCTGTTCCAACAACATGGAGTCTCTTTTAATATGCGCAAGGTTAGAGAGAATGGAGGCTCTGTTTTTAGAATTCTAGTCCCATAGTCCAAGTGACCACATTTCAAGCTGTTAAATATATGCCCTTCTGGCCTGATCCTGCAGACCTATCCTTGGCTACCATACCAGTTTGGCTAAACATATACAACAGGATCCAATTTCTGTTCGGAAATCTTTCACTGATTTTCTGCAAGACCTTGGGCAAGTCAAAGCCTTCCTGCACACCTCTAGAAAACATTTGTTTCTCGATCTGTTAAACGGAGACAACAGTAATTTCCTACTGGAGAGCCTTAAAATGAAATGTGATATACTTGGTCAAAGAATTATTATTCGTGTTGTTTAAACTGGACTCTCTAATGAACTTTTAGGGAGGAAACAAATATTTTTCTGACTTTGACAGATGAAACCCTGAGATTCACACAGCCAAGAGATTCTGCTCTTTGCCCCAGAAACAGGAGTGCATACTAGGTCATAAGAATGCACCATTCTTTAGAGTATCAGGATTCTGCCTGGATAGCATATGATGAAGTGATTCTCACAGAGCTTTCTGTTAAACTCACCAGCTCTCATGCATTACACATGCCTTCTGATTGCTAAATACACTGTAAGAGTACACAGAGTACACAGTCTGCATTATGTCACTGAGTGAAACAGAGCCAGAATTTTACTGGTCCCTTTCATTCCTTCTTGGGTGGGAATTATATAGCCCACTGTAGATACTCAGGATACCACGGTAATGAGCAGACTACAAATGCCAAGACAGACGAGAGAAATTCTGTGCTAAATTAAGCTGCCTAACACAGAAGCTGTCACACAGTTACATTCTTTCCCTCCCCTTACCAAATACCATGCAGATGATGTCCCACTCTGCCACACACAGTACAGAGTAGATGGCGGGGTGGCGGGGAGAGCAAAATGACAAGTGTCAGAAGGAATACATATTTTACTCCTTAGTGAAAGAGTAGTATAATTTGGCTCAGTGACATTTGTCTGATACGTTACCTCTGGTTGCTAAGGAAAGTACTGGCCACATACATGTTAAAGTCAATGGATTAATTCAATAACCCTATATGTCAGGAATCAGAAATCACAGATGTTAGGTCAATGGATTACAGTGCTGAAATCTGCAGAAGTCCTTATGAACTGTAATTCTGGCATATGGCAAATCTATTCAAAACGCCCTCTCAAGATATTTGCTCATTCAGAACTTTTTGTTGTTATTGAGGGTGCTGAGACAGTAAGGTGCATCATTTTTAAATATCTCTTCTTAAAACAGTAGTTCCCAAAATTTTGAGATAAACATAAACCTAGGATTCAGCAACAAGCAAGACACATACAGTACTAAGTATCAATCAGATCACAACTCCATTCACAGATGGGATGGCCCCACTTGGGGCACTTATTAAAGGGTGACCAGGGGCAACCACTATTTTTTCCACTTCCAGGGACCCACAGTGTACCCCAATTTTCATCAGGATGGGGTGTGGGGCACCCACTCCCCACTAGCAAGGTCCCAGACAAGGCCATTTCTGTGGACCCTCAGAGATCCAGAGTCCCCGCCAGGTGCTTTCCCAATGTGGCCCCTCTCCCCCGCATGACAGGAAGTTATCACTGATGACTTCCTGGTGGGAACAGTGGTGGCAGCATCATGCACATGCAGCCAGCAGTGCTGGTGAGGAGAGCAGCATAGGAGGAGGAAGCATCAAGGAAAAGTACTGGTGATGCAGGACCCTAGAGCAAGGATGCAGCAGCACAAGATCTCTGATGCAGTGGCAAGAGGTGGTGGTTGCAGTGGTGCGGGACGGTGAGGATGCAGGGCCCATAGGCATCTCAGGAATGTAACCTGGCTGAGGTGTAACTTTTCCCCAAACACCCTCCCCTCCCCGATTTACCAAGTCCTAGAATGGGGCATGGCTGCTTTAGTTCCTCCAGCCCCCATTAATGATGCAGGAGGTAGGATACCCAATGGCAGGGAGCCAGTGGGGGTTTGCAAGGGCCGAGCTGGCTTTCCAGGGATGGGGAGTGTATTCTACTGCAGGCGTTTCTAATGAGTGTGGCCATCCTCCACAACCCAAACCTTGTGGGAGACGTGTCCTCTGTAATAATTATGCCCATGTAACACAGACCAGTAGGAGAGGGCCCCCAGATTGAGCAGGGGGGCAGCTGGCGGGAGAGGAACAGGGTCCCAGATCTGGCTGGGGAGGCAGTGTGCGCGTCAGTTTCATAGTGAGAGATGGCAGAACGGTGGCTACAACCTGCAGGTGGGGGGTGGTAGGTAGGCATCTATGCAGAGGAATTTGGAGGCAGGGAGCCAGAGGTGGCATGTAGTATGGGAATGTGCTGGACTCATGGAGACAGGCAAAAGTGATGTGCCCAGGATTTGTATGTGTGGCTCCAGTGTGGGAATGAGTGCATGTTTGTATGGCAGAGAATGAGAGCCTGGCATAAGGGGGGAGGGGGAAGAGAGCAAGAAGCTGGCATGTGTGGGCGTGTGTGCATAAGAGGGCGGTGAGAGTGAGAGGCATGTGTGTAAGTGGGGAATGAGGGGATCAGCTTTCTCCTATGAGAACACTCTCCCTCACTACGATTGGTGCTATGCTTTCCAATGTTGGTGAAACTAGGATGGTATTTGGCTTATTCAGATAACTAGCTTAGAGTGGTTGTATAGTTGACAGTATTTCATGTAAAAATGTGCATGGGTTGACAATGCAGTTTGTACAGAATGTCTACTTGTCATGAACCTAAGGGGTGAGATAACGTGAACCTAGCAAGGAAGGAAGGAGAGTGTTGGGAACAGAAAGGCCTGCTCATTCATACAACCCAAGGCCCTACAAGAGATAGTGAGCAGGATAGAAGCCCCGGAATAGTTGTTCCCTCAGGATCGAGTAATTGGCAAAGTCACAAGGTTGAGGCCAGACATCATCACCGGGAACTACCTTGAGATCTAGCAGGAGAAATAACCTCGGCCAAGGGCAGAGAAAGACTCAAGCTGTAGAAGATGACAAAAGTAAAACAGCAGACAAAACCAGAGAGAAACACCACACAGACAACAAGTATTCAGGCAAGGGAAAAGTGAAGACAACAAGGAACTGTGGAAGGCAGGACAGCAAAGAGATAGCACGCATAACCAGCTAAAAGGAGCCGTAGTTAATGAGACCACAAAGATTCAGGGGTGGCTAGGAGGGAAAGGACAACCCACAAACAACAAGCACTCAGGACCAAGAGATGAAGGGCTAAGACAACTATAAGGGGCTGGGAAATACTGCAAGGGAATATATAAAAAAGACACGTGTACAAAGACTAGGGGTGTTTTTATACAAATGGGGGGAATTCGCAGGTTACCTAAAGTGATTTTCCCATGGCCATTTAGTGATGTCATAGCTAAGACAAGATTTGAAACTTGGTCTTCCATGTTCAAGTCCAACACCTTATCAATTACAATAGCACACCATGCACATTCATGTGCCATCTTTCATAGGAAAGAAATCCCCAGGCTCTTTACAGAGATCACTTTAATATTGCATTTTCCATGATAGAATAATAAATCTAGACACAACCCAGGCAGCCAGGGAAATGGATTAATGACTAAAACTAGCTCCCACTGCACATATACTTCAAAGACAGGGGACACTGCACCTTCTCTGCAACACCTCAGCCTTTGTAAGCTTGAAAAACCCACTTAACTTACAACCACCTTGTCACTGCCCCCAGGTGCCAGCTGCAACTAAATTTAAATGCTCTTTAAAAAATTATCATTTTCCCTCTCTGCTGAGATCAGCATTAGCCCTAGTCAAGGGGACTTTAAAGGATACTTGGAAATAGAAGCAAAAGCCGAAACTCAATCAGCAAAACCTGAAGTGTCAAATTTAGCTGATGCTGGGGCTTTAGGACCTGTTGAGTTTTTTCTTTTCTTAATATCAGTTTAATTTAAAAGAATTTCTGAACATTAAAGTATAAGCGAGAGAGAGAGGCAAGAGATTGTCCTCACTAATTTTGATTTTACCCTGTGACCCTGATGAGATACAGCTAGCAGGCCACCACCTGTACACTCACTTGTGCCATGCCAATCATCACAGGTTGAGCCCCCATTAGCCAATATGGTCTCCACCTTTACTGCTCAGTTATATATGTAGCGTATTGGTGTATAGAACTGGACAGGAATATCATTTCATTGAGTTAAGTGGAATGCGCTTTTGGACTAACCTTGCAGACTTGCCCTTGGCTACAATGTATGACTGCCTAAATACAGTCGTCCATACCAATGTATAATGACTGCTTTACAGAGGAAGCTCCCAAGCAGGAGCTCGACCAAGGTTTTCTATTGGGCAGTAAGAGGATGGAGCGGAAGAAACGGTACCAAAGATCCCACTTCCTGTGGTCAAACTAGAAACTCTAGTTTGACCACAGGAAGTGGGATCTTTGTTAAGCACCTCTCTGGACAAGATCAGGGCCTTGCAACTGCTCACCCATTCCATCTCTCCTAAACAGCAGGAATGGACTATGGTAGATTGCCACTGGCTATACCTCTTGAGCAAGTGTAGTAGGATGCACAGTCTTTTAAACACATCTGGAAACATAAGGCTTGTTGGCTTAGAGCAGCCTTCTCCCAATCAATTAGCCTCTTCAGGGTCATAATTATTCCCTTTAATCCTGTACAGGAATTTATAGCCACCAATTCATCTGGGAGTTCACTGTTCAAGTAAACTTGCATTGTGTTGTATTTTCTCAAAACTAATTTGAAAGAAAGGCAGAAACAAAAGAAGGCTGCTGACTGACCTCAATTTATGGCCAAATCATGCCCTCCTCACTCACATGAACAGCACCAGCAAAGTTAGGCTTGCATAGGGCAAGAAGGATTTAGTCTATAATGATTCTTGGTTGGCTACACATCTAAAGGGAAGACTAAGATTCCTCTTGTTTTTATTATTGCTGCTTTTGTAAACCGGGTACTTCACCTGTTATCTGCTTAGAGTAGAAATGTTGTTATTCATTGAATCTGCAATGTGTATCTATTTCCATTTGTCCAATATTAGATGGAATAATAAGGTTGACAGATAGCAGCTCCATCAGATAAACAAAGAAAGAGCCCCTACTGAAGACGTGAAAGGAGTGCTAACTTTCTCAGAGTGGCATGCATCATCTCCCTCTCTCGTATAAGGCACTCACAGCAGTCACCATCTTCAACCCACATTATAACTTGTTAAGTAGCTGTAAGTATATGAAACATGAAACACATGTAATGTAAATGTGACATCAGTAGTGCAGATGAAGTCCTATATGAAAAACAGCCTTCTAAGCCGTAAGTAATATGGTCCATGCAAACTAGAATACCTCTTAGGCTACAAAGTCCCCTCCCTCCGCATTCATCGCAGCGGGGGTTTGGCGGCACCCCCTCCCCCCGGGGGAAGAAGAAGGTGAGGATGGGGGGATAATAAGGCCGCTGAGCTGCGGGGAGTTCTGGGAGGGACGGACCGGTTGCCTTGCAACCAATGACAGGTGCTCGGGACTCTCACAAGAACTGGAACTCCTGGGCGCCATCTTAGGTTCCCTGCTCACGTGCCGCACTTGTGGCTGGGGGCAGAGCAGGGAAGGACAAGCGAGCCAGTCGTGCGGCAAGAATTGGGCCGCACGCCTCGCCGGAACAGAGGAGCACCGATCCAATTCTGCGGAGCGGGTTGTGGGAGCAGGGACGGATCCACTGCAAAACCGAGCAGCAGCATGTGGCTGCAAAGAGGGAGGTTTGCTGCCTCTCCAACCTTTACCCTTCACCCCACACCACCGCGGAGGCTGGGAGTGGGAGATATCGCGGGTCCCTCCCCCATAGGCCGGCGCCATGAGGGCCAGGCCCGCAACAGGAACTCGAGAACGGGGCTGGGGCCAGAGAATACCCCCGTTTTTTACAGCCCCCCCGGGGGGGGGGTTTCAGGAGCAAAAGGGGGTGAGTGGTCAGGTTGAGTGGTGCAGTGGGTCCAAATCCCCCATAGGTCAGTGCCGTGAGGGCATGACTGCATTGGGGGAAAAGGGATGGGGTACTTGGAGCAGGCCAGTGGCACGAGGGTGCGGCCGGCAGCCCCCCCACCTTTGAATTATTAAACACACACACCCCTGGGTTTGCAACAGCAAGGGGGGTGAGTGGTTTGGGCTGGGCGGCTTGAGTGAAGTCCACCCTGCCTTCGAGTGGAAGCAGGGGGGAAAGCTAGTATAAAGGTTTGGATGGAGGGGCAAGGCCACATGGCCCCCCGCAAGACCAAGACCCCAAGGAAAAAACCCACCAAGCGGGCGCCAAAGGCGCCCCCAAAAGCGGGTAAAGCCAAGGAAAAACAGCGGGCTGTGTCCCAGTAGGAGGCAATCCTGAAAGCCATGCAGGCACAGCTGCTGGGGTACCAGACCCGCACTGAGGAGTTGGAGGGCGCTCAAGGGCATGAGGAAGAGCACGATAGTGGTCAAACAGGGTTGCAGAACCTGTCAGAGGTGGCCACCACCACCCACAGGAGGGAGGGGCCTCCCCGCCAGGGACAAGGGTGGCGTCGGGTTCTTCCGTCTCATTACTGGGACGATGAGCCAGGGGCCAGTAGAAGAAGGGAGGACTTCTTGCCTAGACAGCAAGCACAGATAGAAGTGCTCCGAGAGGGGATGCACACCCTGACAGACAGCCTAGAAGCGGCCCAGCGACACCAGCGAGGGGCAGAGGGTACCAGCGGTGGCCCAAGGCCCCAACATGAGCTGGAACCCTAGGACAGTGAGCAAGGTGAGGACTACTGGTGCGAAGGGGATTGCAAACAATGCGGGGCAGGGCCAGCCAGACACCAGGTGCCAGACAGCCCCGGGGCGACATGGGGACATGGAGAAGGGGCACAGGGACACCATTCACCGTGGGGAAGGGTGGCCCCCCGACAGGGCGGTACACTCATTGTCCAACTGAGAGGTTTGGACACTGCCCGCCCCTCAAATGTAATGCAGCAGCCCCGGTATGGGGAGCAGAGCGGTGCTGCGCAAGCCAGGCCGGGCGGTGCTGTGACCAGAGGGAAGAGCCCTGGCCTCTGTCCGGGGGCATGCAGATGTGTCAGCCCCGTTAGGGGAGCACTTGCTACAGACCACAAAAGGAGAAGATTTGGAGTGGCAAATATATAGATATATTCACCTTCCTCTTCAGCGACCCCATCCCTGACCCCAACGACAAGGAGGAGAGGAAGGACAAGGAGAGGTTTAAGAGGCCAAAGGCAGAGCGCACCCGGTCCAATTGGATGGCGGTGTACACAATTTACATGGAGGTGACATCGCTCAAATTCCCAGAGCGGGGGTTAGAGCTGCTCAAATACTCGGACATAGTGCGCCGAGCTTTTGACACAGGAGGACCTGGCACTTGGCTGCACTACGATGAATCATTTCGGCGCAGGGCAGCCAACAACCCGCGGCTGAGGTGGGATGTGCACGCCCATGAATCTGGCTGGAGTGCATCAGCTGTTCCAGATATGTTCCACGATCCAACAGTGGGAATGTCCTCTCCTGGGCGGGGAACACCCAGCAAGGGGAGAGGGGACAGAGCGGGAGAGCAAGGCAGTCCCCAGTGGGGCCAACATGCTGGGACTATAATGATGGAGGTAGATGTTTTGGGACCCAATGTAAGTTCAAGCACCTTTGTACCCAGTGTGCAGGCGACCGTGCCACCTCAGGATGCAACAGATTCAGACAGTATGGGGCTAAGAATAGGGGAAGGGTGGGCGCTTGGCAGAGGCCATCCAGCCAAGGGGGCACCACCCAAACAATGGGAAAGGGCACCAACCCCAGTTCGGCATGATGCCTTGCTGGCAGCAACCTGTGGGTACCCGGATCAGGTGGTTGCCAACTATGTAGTGAATGGATTCAGGCAGGGTTTTAGGATTCCAACAGAGGGCCCCCGTTATCACCTGACCACCAGAAACTTGAAATCAGTGGCAGGGAAAGAGAAGCTCGTTCAGCAAAAAATAAATAAGGAAATCAGGGAAGGAAGGATACAAGGCCCCTTCGAGACGTTGCCCATGCCCACACTGAGAATATCTCCCCTGGGCATAGTGCCAAAGAAGATCCTGGGGGAGTTCCACATGATTCACCACTTGTCCCACCCAAAGGGCGAGTTAGTGAATGATGCGATCCCGCCGGAGCTTTGCTCAGTGAAGTACGCTTCATTCGACACTGCAGTCGAAATGGTGCGCTCCTGCGGAAAGGGGGTCCTCCTCATGAAGTGCGACATTAAGTCTGCGTTCTGACTTTTGCCAGTGCACCCTGAGGACTTCAAGCTGCTGGGCATGCAGTTTCAGGGGAAGTTCTACTTCGACAAGGTGATACCCATGGGATGCTCCATCTCATGCACAGCCTTCGAGAAGTTTAGTACGGTGCTTGAGTGGATCATGCACCGCAGGGCGGAGTCAGATTACACATTATTCGGACGATTTTCTCTTTGCGGGAAGGGCGGGGACCATGGAATGAGCACTGGCGATGCGTGCATTTCAGGAGGTCACTGCGGAGCTGGGAGTGCCATTGGTGCCTGAAAAGACCGAGGGCCCAACGACCAGGTTGACTTATTTGGGCATAGAGATGGATACTGTACTTTCCCTGTCAAGATTGCCTGAGAACAAGATTCAGGGGCTCAGAGAATCAATAATAGCCATCCTGGGTGCCCCCAAGGTGACAGTCAAGCAGCTTCAGTCCCTCATGGGTAGTCTAAACTTTGCCTGCTGGGTCATCACACCGGGGAGGGCATTCATCTCCCACTTATATGCCTGCGTCGGTAGCAACCGTCCCCGCATCACCACATCAGGGTGACGAAGGAGATGCGGGAGGATTTGGCGACCTGGGAGGCCTTCCTCCAGGGCTATAATGGACTTAGTTTCTGGCGGCAACGACTCCTATTGGAGGTGGAGCTCCAGATACACTCCGACACAGCGGGAGGCCATGGCTTTGGGGTTTACTTCAGAGGTAAATGGTGCAAGGCCTAATGGCCGGTGGCCTGGCAAGAGCAGGGACTAACCCGTGACTTGACGTTCCTGGAGTTCTTCCCCATAGTGGTGGCAGTGGCCCTGTGGGAGGCTGATTTTGCCAACAAGAGGGTTTTGTTCTGGTGTGATAACATGGCAGTGGTACATGTTATCAACAAGCTGTTATTGAAATCAGAAAGGGTTATGAGGCTGGTCCGGGCCTTTGTACTCAAGTGCCCGCGGGTGAACATTTTGTTCATAGCTAGACACGTGCCCAGGATTAACAACAGCATAGCTGACGCCCTTTCTCGATTTCAGACAGATAGTTTTTGCCAGCTGGCCCCAGAGACCAGGGAGGACCCTGACCCATTCCCAAGGGACATGTGGAGTTTTGGATTCTAGAACTATATCAGGCAGTGCAGGGGTCTCTCTCGCGCAGAACTAGGCAGGCATACGAAAAGGCTTTCAGTGAGTTTCAGGAATTCAGGTCACAAAAAGGTTGGGAACTAGGATTCCCCATCCTCGAGAGGTATATACTGCAGTTTGCAATGCAGCTCAGACACAGAGGTTTGGTGCTGGGGACAATTGCTGGTAAAATATCTGCCATTGCCTTCACGAGCCATTTGGCAGGTCATCCCTCTCCCGATAATGGCTTTTTCATGAGCCATTTGGGGGAGAGCTGTGCCAGAAACACCCCTCAAGTACAAGACACCAGGGCCCCCATTCCCCCCAGTGGCTTATCAGTATAATACGGGCATTGTATCGTGTCTGTCATTCCAACAGCGAGATAGTTCTGTTCATGGCAGCCTTCCATGTCGCACTATTTGGAGCCTTCAGGATCAGCAAGCTCCTCCCTGACTCCAGGGCTGACAGGTCTGGCAGGGCCCTCCAAATTCAGGATGTGGTGTGCGAGGGAGGCATTCTCATGTTGCATCTACGAAGGTCAAAGACCGACCAGAGGGCGAGAGGGCACATGGTCAGGCTATGCCACATTGACGATTTCTGAATCTGCCCAGTGGGAGGGTTGAGAGTACACCTAGCATCTTGTCCAGGGGGGTAAGGGCCCCCTGTTTGTTCACAGGGACGGGTCCCCACTGATGCGTTATCAATTCGGGGCAGTCCTTAGCATATGTGTTAGGGCAGCAGGCCTTGACACGAGTTGTTACAGCGCACACTCCTTTAGAATCGGGGCAGCATCAGCAGCGGCAAGCATGGGACTGCCCATTGACCAGATACAGAGGATAGGGAAATGGCAATCAGGCGCGTACTGCTCATATATCAGGAACACCGAGGCAAGAGTGCGCGGGTAAAGGGAGTTGAAGGAGGCGCAAATGCTTAACCCTGATTTCTTTTGCAGATATGTCAGCTCTGCTAGGACGGAAAGTGGTCTGGATCGTCGGCCACAGTATCATGCACTGGGCAGGAAAGATGGTTGCACACAGCGGGTGGGGTACCTAGCTGGGCCTAAGTGACCAGGCGGAGGTAATGTGGATAGGTAGGTGCGGAATGCTTTGGGAGCAACTGCTCCCAACGCTGACTGCGGCAAAAGAAAAATTTCCTGCACCGGTGGTGCTTGTAATACACTTAGGGGAGAACAACCTGCCTAAGGTAACGGGGCTGTGGCTGACAAAGAGGGTGAAGGCTGACCTGCAAGTGGTACAGGAGAGATTTCAGGGGTGCGCACTTGTATGGTCGGACATGTTGCAGAGGAGGGTATGGGCCAACGCTCAGCGCCCAGGGCAGGTGGACCGGGCGCGAAAGCGGGCAAACACCGAAATCGGTAATTGGCCACAAAGTAAAGAGGGAAAGGTCATAAGCCATGACAGTATCAACCATGACAAGGACAAGTTGTTTAGAAGTGATGGTGTCCACCTATCAGATACGGCTTATAATCTTTACCTTGGGGTCCTAAAACGCAGGCTGGTCGAGATACTGAAAAGTATCAGTGGTTTGGCGGCGAACCAGCCAAGCAAAGCTGGCTGTTCTAGTGGAGGTGGGCTGAGTTAAGGCCAGTTGTTTAATAAAGGGTTTAATACATTTAAGTAGATAGCATAGCATGATTAGGAACATCTCCTTAAGAGATGGGCAAGGCCAGGCATAGCCGCACAGTGCGGCCCACTGTATGGTCAGCCCAAGGGTGAGAGGCAAACGGCCGAACCTGCTGGGTGGACCTTGTGCCACACAGGGGTTACGGTGTTCTCACCCTTGTTGGTTAACCCCCCCATCCCCCAAGGGGTAGGCGGTAGGTACAAACAACCTTCCCCAGCCCAGGGAAACCCAGTGATTGGGGCAGGGTGTAAGTTAAAGAAGTTTACAAGGTAGGGCACAGGAGGATTCCCCTCGGGCTTAACCTGAGAACATGGGGGTGGCGGGAACCTTCTGTGGTTGGGAAAACAGTTAGGGACAGTTAGAAAGGGGAGGACCCCAGTTCAAAGGGGGAAGCGGGAGGGGTACCCCTTCCCCCTTTTGAAACGATTAATGAAGAGTGCGGGCGTTAAAACCCACGAATGTGTCCTCGTCTTCTTTGGGGGTGTGTCGGCAAAGCAGAGTAATATAAAATAATCATCTGTTAAGCTCCACCACTAGCATTTTCTTATATTTTGGCACTTTATTTATTTTTGTTTGGAATTTACATTCCACTCTATCCCAAGGGATACAGTACATAAAAACAACATCTAATAGATATGAAATAAAAACACATAAAATGTAAGAAGAAAAAAAACAACACAACTTACCAAAATATAAATATAACCCTAACCTAACCCCCCTCCCTGCAACTTATCCCCTTATGCAGACATACACAAAACGGATCTAACCCTCCATAAATACGACCCACCCTTGACATAATTTCAAATAGTAACATTAAATGTTATACAATAATACTAAACCTGAGGCTGTTAGGGTCACGTGCCCATCAGTCAAATTGAAGATTATCTTTGTTTCCACAGGGTGGCAGTCTTAGGGGAGCAGCACTAAGGACTCTGTGAGCCCTTGTAATGTTCTGAGATGTTCCAAGAGCCATGTGAACCCTTCAGTGCTACTCTGCAGAAAGCCAGGAGCCGTCTTCCAGACTCCTGCTCTGCTGAGCAGCTATTAAGCAGGAGGCAGGGGTGCTCCAACTGCAGCTAGGGTGGACATACCTCCCCTTTAAAAGAGGACGCTTCAGAAAAATACACGGTGCAGGGCTGAACTGAACCTGCACCATCTATTTTTCATAAACATCCTCTTTTAAAGGGGAGGTATGGCCACCTTATCTGCAGCACAAGCCTCAGGCTGGAACTTGGGCTTTAGGAGTGTAGAAAATGGGAGAATACCTAGGACTGGCCTTGAAGGTTGTACTGGTTTATTGTAATAAATATATAGTAAGAGCAAAATTTGAATGGCAACAGGTCTGTTGGAGAGGAGAATCATTAGATCAGACTGGAGGTAAAATTTGAGCACAAATATCAGAATGAGAGATGTATGAAACTAGACTTAGAAGTTCTCTGTCTGTCTCTCAAGCTTAACCACACCCACATTGTTCACATTTGAAAATGGACTGGTACCAAAGTTAGAACCTCCTTCATGTGTTAGAAGAAGAAAACTGGCTTCAGAATAAAAGAAGGAAACTTCAGAAAGAAACTGAAGGTAAATAAGGTATATAATATGTAACTATAAATACACAGTATGAGAAAAGTGAATAACGATAGCAAGTTAATCATTAAGCTAGCAATGCTTGTGCTTTTCCAAACTTATTGCTTCAGGAGTATATGCTTATGGGATTTTTGCTTTCTTACTGCAGCAGCAACTTGTGTTCCCTCACTCTCCCATTTTTCCAGTTTCTGTTTTCTTCCTGCCTAGAGATCTTATTCCTGAATGGGACAAAAGGCAGCACTGCAACAGGACTTCCCCATTACTTCCTTCTCCAACTAATCCAGGCACACAGCAACCAGTTTATGGCTACAGGAAGTAGGGGGAAGAGCAGCAGTAGTGACAGCAGCATGATAGGAATGGGCTCCAAAGCAGGGGCATGTATGGAGAGAAGCAGAAGCAGGCCTGGCTCTGGGAATACCCCCCTCACCTGCCATCACTCAGAGTTGGACTCTAGCAGCGAGAGGAAAGGGAGAAAGAAACAGGAGAGAGAGGAACTACCACTTTGTGTTTGAGAAACACAGAGAACCAATATAACTAGTGGATAAGGTGTTGTACTACTTGGGACCTAGGAAACCCGAGTTCACAACCTATATTAGCTTTGGGTAATTGCCAGTTGCTCTCTTTCAGCCTCAGCTCCCCATCTGTAAAATGGGAATAATAATGGGAACTAGTACCTCACAGGAGTATTGTAAGGGTGAGCTAGGTTAAGACTGCAAATCTCTGAAAGTAATTAATGATTGATAATATACAAAAAAGGCACAGTGGGGTGTCAAAGGTTTGTGTGCAGGGGCTGTCATAATAAAATTCTGGGTGTACCCCTGCTTTGAGTTCATTTGCTTCAAAAATAGGATAATTAAAAAAAAAAAAAAATTAATACACCACATCCTCTTCCTCAGATAAAAGGAGTAATGTCAGGAAGTTACTCTGGGTCCAGATCTTTTCTTTAATATTGCCCCTGCCTGCCATTTCTATTCTTCGTTACCTTTCTGGTTATAACCCGTAGCGTACTTCAGTAAGCAAGCTTCCAATGACCCCAGAAACACATGTGTAAATGGCATTGGTTCCATATCATGTACTCTGAGAAAAGGGCATCATACACAGGGACCACATTCACTGCATTTCCCCCATTGACATCAATGGGGAAAGTGCAGTTAATATGGGTCCCTAGTGTAAGCTTAACCGCTGGTGAGGATTTTGAAGCAAGGCACAATTATGTTAGAAGACAATAGGTGTAAATAGATGGACATGGAGGCTGCCTGCCCCCGGCGCGGCTCTGGAGCTGCACCCATGAGTCTGCCTGCCTACAGCACCACTTGGGTCCATTTTAGACAGACCCAACTGTTTTCTCAGCCTATGGTATGCCTCTGCAGCACTCCCCCTCCACACCATAGAGTTGTGGGTGGATTGCATAGAGTTGCAGTGTGGGTCCGCCGAGCAGACAGACAGCAGCTCCACTTCAGGTTGGTGCCCCGGGTCTGGCCAGTCCACTGTGCAGGCGGCACTGTAGGATGTTCAAGAGTGCCGCAAGTGGGGCTGTGCCTGCTCTGCTCCCACATTTGGTGGGGCACTTTCAAATGGACCAGCCAGCCCGGGAATGAAGCAGCAGAACTGGAGCTGTGGTCTGTCCACTGCTGCTTTTAGATGAGCGCGGTGTGGGCACTCATCTAAAAGCGGCCTAAAAGCACCCAATGCTTTAAAAGTGTAAATGCTGGACATGCCACCCACGCACAACTCAAAAGAAATGCCTTTAACGTAGGTGCGGTACAACCAGAACGACTGTGTAAGCACATGATAGCTCAAGAAAGCATAAATGGACAAATTATTATTATTTCTAAGGCATGCAGCTAGGAGGAAAGGCAGTGGAGAAAGGAAAGCAATCAGAAGATTTTTTTCTAGACATGAGCCCTTTCAAAAAATTCACTGCCCCTGGCAACTGGGACGGGTAGGGTTCTTTGATAGGTGACTGAGGTTGCTGGGTGGTTTGTTACCAAAATGATGTATGCTGTTAATTTAAGTTGTTCTTCAGAAGGAGACCTTTTATACCTTGGGATTTGTACACTCTGCTAGTGAGAGGAGATGTAAGTGGGAAAACAACAGCTACACAAGAACAAAGTAAAATGAGAAAAAGAAAAAAGAGAGAAATGTGCTTTCATACAAAACTGCACAGAGTATTTCAGAACCTGGAGTAATCAAAAATACCTCTTTCCTACCAAGCAGTATTAAATAACTAAAGCTTGTTTCGGTCTATAAAAGCATGTTTTATTTTTTAGCAAAAAGAACTGCATTTTTAAAAAAAGGAAAACCAGAGTCGTCGTACTTATCCGAGCTTTTAGGACAAAATTACAGTCCTGTCATCTGTAGACCTTTGGAGATTTTCAACAAAATTTCATTTTTTACCAACCTGAAGTACTATAATTTTATAAATTAATAGAGTATGAGAGTCTTTCCCAGTTTATTACTAGCTCTTGCTACACACCCTTATCACATCTTCCCCAAGTTCCAGGGAGTGTGTATCTTCATCATACAATGGCTGTGATTAAAAAGCAAGAGAATCTTCCCTCTGCATTAGTAACCTTACAGCAATATTCCTCAGATTCAAGGGAGAAGAGGTAAATATGGGGTTTAATTACCTCCAAGTCTTCAGCAAATCTCTTGGCTTTCAATACAAAAAGACTTTCTGAAATAAGGGAGATTTGATTTAATAAAATCCTTATATCTACGAGACATACCGTAAGAAATTCTAATCACACAAAGAGGTACCCTTCAGTCACCCACAAAGTCAATTTAAAGGAAAGAAAGAAAATGTTATTGTGCTCCAGTTTCCCCTATTCTTCATTTAGTTTGGTTTTCAGATTTTTAGCGCAGATTCCTATGGAAAGAAAGCTCATGCAACTACTCTGTGTATGCATGCACATAAATACTCTTGATTGTACACTCTTAATAAAAACTCTTGATTGTACACAAGTCAACATCAACTTTGGTAGAGGAGCAGACAACCCAAAGGCAAATAGGGTCTGACAATTTAATAACAATAGGCAGTGGCACACCTGGAGGGGAGGTCTAGACCTTTTTGTACCTCCCCATCCCCCACAATTTTGAATTAAATGTATTATTGTCCCCCCCCACCCCCCTCCGCCTTAGGAACCTAGTTTTGATTAGTTTAGATGTTTGCTGCACATAACTATTAGTTTTTCTATGATGATGTAATCTAGGGGAGAGACAAGAAAGCCTGCAGATTTTAGTCCATGCACAAAAATGCTCTGTATACACCATGATTGCTTGGTCCCAAGATATATGCATATTGTTTCTGCTTTAACACTTAAAATTAACACCTTTCACTATAAAATGACTTAGATCTTTTAAATAAACCCCTCCAGTAGCCATTTGAAATGTGATTTACTATTACTGCTACCCTGCTTGTGACTAAAAAAACCTGTAATAACCCCAAACAGCTGTCAGCCAACAGGTGCTGCTGAATAACATTGCCATAAGCTGGAATCAATTTTCTCTCCTTCCCTGTTGTAATCAGGCAAGCAGAACAACTGCAGCATTTTTAATATTATCTTTAATATGCTCCAAAAAGTGAGGTGGGAAACAGGACCCTACTGTATAATCAAAAAAGCACATCTTACCATTGTGATAATTGTTCTCCAGAGCCATGCTTTTTATGAGTTATATACGGAAGTTACAGTGAAGGTCATCTTCTGAAAGCTGAACGCAGGTGGTAAGCAGCAAGATCAGGATTATTACAAGGGGAAAAAAACTTATCAAAGTCTGAAATACTATTTCTACAGGGCCTTAGTTCTGAAGAGCACTCATTTACAGTCTGAATCAGCAACAGGAGTAGCATAGAGCTTAACCCTTTTCAGCTAGCCTTGATTTTACAGTATCTTTTTCTGCTCCGAGTTTTGCACCCTCGTTGCAAATGGGCATTGATGAAACAGGTACAAAAATTATCTAGTGAATATTCTTTTCTTCATTATTCACAAGACTAAAAGCTAATTCTATTTGATCTTTTTTTTAACTGATCCCATGATCTTGGTGGTGCAATCATGCTGTTGTTTCTATCAGAGAGGGACAATGCATTACAAATAAATACCACCTTATTATTTTTAATCGGAAATATGAAACATTTCTTTTGTTCAACTCTGCAGTCTTACTAAGCTAAAAAAAATCCATTAAAAGCTGTGTTCTCTCTCTCCTCAAACTTGTGGAGTCAACAGTACTGGAGAAGTGCCCTCCGCCGCTACAGCGGCAGCGGGGCTGTTGTCGTGCCCCCCCCCCTTTCCCGCCAGGCAAGGCAGGACAGGCGCTAAGGATTGCAGCTGCAGTGCTGCATCCACGGGAGAAAAGCCACAAGGGAGCTGTCGGCAAGGGTTGCCTAGCAACCCTCACCAGCAGGCACAAAAGTCTGGGCTGCTGATTGGCCTCCCCCAGTCACGTGGGGGTCCGAGCAGCGTGGATAGAGCATTCCCTGCTCATTCCAGGAAGAGCAGGGAACGGAGAAGCAGTGAACCCGGGCACGCGAGTGAAGGTGGGAGCGCAGCGCAGATCGGGCGGCGAGCCAAAGGACGGGGAGAGAATGGCGAGGAAGCGCGGCCCCAGACCAGGGGCGAAGACCAGGGCCAAGAAGGCCCCAAAGGTTGTAAAAAAGTGGGAAAGCGGAGGGGCGGAGAGCCCCCAGCAGGGGCGGTGTCACGGCCAGACCTTGGCCTTGGGGCTTCTAGGAGGTACTCTCTGCAGCCTGCTCTATTGGCGATGTGCTGCAGGGGGTGGTTCTCCCCCTGTTCGTGGCATCCTCCCTCTCTTTCTCTTGCCTTGCTCACCGCATATACCTGGTGGTGGGTGTGGCCACACCTGCCATGGTCTGATTGGCTCTGTGGAGTATTTAGGACTGCTGAGGGCGGTGGCAGGTGTGGAGCTTCAAATCACTTCCTCTTAGACTTGTGCTTGGCCCACTCACCTTGTTCTTTCTTTTCTATATGCACCTTGTTACCCTTTGTATTTGTTGTGAGTAGTGTCTGGTGGTGGTAAGTTTCTGTGTACTGACTCCCCACTTTGTGTTCTGAGTGTGTGATTCTGCCTAGTTCCCTCCGCCCTTGTTTATCCACACCAGGGAGGAGGTTGTTTGTTTCTCTCTCACACCCTGCCTTGTCTTTATGTTAGTCTGTCTCCCTGTTGTGCATGCAAGGTCCTATTGTTAGCTTCCTATTTTCTGCTGTCTTTGTCTTCCTGTTCCTTTCCTATCATTGCCCCCTAACTTCTGTGCAGCGTGGTGTCTCTGCATTCTAGTTGTTCTCTTTATTCTTGTCCCTCGCTCCCCTCCTCGCTTCTAGGGTGTCCCTCGCTCCTAGGGTGTCCCTTGCTCCCCGTGCCTCCAGTGTACTCCCTTGCTTCAAGGTTCCCTCGCTCCTCCCCTTGCTTCAGGGTTCCCTCGCTCCTCAGTCTTGGCCCCTTGCCCCCTTGCTCCCTAGTCTTGGTTTCTCGGTCCCTAGTCTTGGCCCCTTGCTCCCTAGTCTTGGCCCCTTGCCCGCTAGTCTCGGTCCCTAGTCTTGGCCCCTTGCTCCCTAGTCTTGGTTTCTTGGTCCCTAGTCTTGGCCCTTCACTCCCTTTCCCCTGGTTCCTTGTTCCTTACCTCTGACCCCTTGCTCCCCTGCCTTTGGTTCCTTGTTTCCTTGTTCTTTACCCCATATCCCTCGTTCCCTTTCCCCTGGTTCAGTGTTTCTTACCTCTGACCCCTTGCTCCCCTGCCTTTGGTTCCTTGTTTCCTTGTTCTTTACCCCATATCCCTCATTCTCCTGCCCCTGGTTCCTTGTTCCTTACCCCTGATCCCTCACTCCCCTGCCTCTGGTTCCTTGTTCCTTACCCCTGATCCCTCGTTCCCCTGCCTCTGGTTCCTTGTTCCTTACCCCTGATCCCTCGTTCCCCTGCCTCTGGTTCCTTGATCCCTGCCTCTAGTTCCTTGATCCCTCGCTTCTGGCTTCTCGTTCCTCAACCTCAATGATGAGCCATAAACCTTCTTAGACCAGCTTGGCTGGTCCTTATGCTGAGTGCTTAATCTCCTTGGTATTGGAGAGCGGCTGAGAGGTTTCCTCGTTTAATCTGAGGGACAGCCCAGACTCCCTACACCCCGTCCACCCTCCTACCTACCTGCTTCCCCTCCCCTTTCCCTGACTCTGCCCCTGTAGTCCTCCGGTTCCCCTTCCACCTGCCCCTTTTCCCTTTCCCTTTCCTTGGCTCCGCCCCTGGAGCCTGACAGGCAGGGGCAGGAAAAAAGGGCAAATGGGGTGGGGGGAGGCGGGCTCGCCCCCCCTGCCCGTGACCACGAGCTCTGCGTGGGAGTGGCTGGCGGCCTGTGAAGCCTCAGTGTTTGGAGGTGGGACCCAAGAGGCAGGGGCACCTGCCCCAAGAATTTATTTTTTTATTTATTTTATAAATTTATACCCCGCCCCTCCTGCAACGCAGCTCGGGGCGGCTTCCAACATTAAAACAATAAAATACAATAAAATCCATCTAAAACAATCAAATATTAAATATTAAATATTAAAACAGGGCTAGACAACACCAAAAAACAAATGGGTAGGGGACTAAAAACCTACCTCCCCACCCTCCCTCCCAAAGGCCTGGGCAAACAGCCAGGTCTTACAGTTTC